>BMAV01004067.1:0-119871 GCA_019973955.1 Trichonephila inaurata madagascariensis
TTTATAATTTTTTTAAAATTTCTGTTTTCTTAAAATTTATTTTTTTTAAAATTTTTAAATTTCCTGTATGCATGTACCTATGTTTTTAAATGCAATGTGTTCGAAGTGAATTTTGAAAATATTCTTAAACATCAAATAGAAAGCAGATATAACAAAAAATAAAAATTTTCAAAAAATTTTAAAATTTAATGCTGGGAACTGAATTTTTGTCTTTGAAAAACTAATTAATAATTTAAAATTCACTTAAATAAAAATTTAATTGTTTTAATTTGATATACAATAAAAATTTGAATTTTTAATGTTTAATGGGTTTCCTGAGAAAAGGTATGAAGAACACATCAAATGTGATGTGTGTTGTCTTTGCGAGAAGCTTGTTACATACATAAAATACATAAATTCCATGTTTAAAAAAAAAAAAACAGTTTTATTTGGCTGTTTTAGAAATCATTTGTAAAATTTAAAAGGTAATGTTTAAAATTTAACTTAGAAATTGTCTGAAACAACAAAAACCCTAATGATAACTTTACAAAACCCAGCGAAAACTTTAAAAATTTCGTATAATGGGTATTTTTAAATACCATCTCAAATTCATACCAATACCATATTGAAACATTTTCACATTATATTTATGATGCTTTATGTTCGAATTTGATATCTGAAAAGAATAAAAGCTACTAATTCTTAAAAAATTGATATAGAATTGAGAAAATTGATATAATACTAGAAATTATCTCGTTTAAAAAAACTGAAAATGCTATTCTGGGCAATTTAAGACTTTTCTTGTTTATTATTTTATGCAAAATAAATTGCAAAGATGCTAATGTTTAATAAAATGGGACAAATACATGTTGTAAGTCATTATTTTTCTTATGAAGTCAAACTTTATAGTAAAAATTTAATTTTCTCAAAAATGATGTTTTAAAACTGAATGCATCTTTTTCTCAATAAATAATGTATGTTTGCACATAAAAATTTTTCTCTCATGTTACTGATATGTAACTATATATATTCATGTGAGTTTTTGGGATTTTCCAAAAATATTTGACAGAATTCCATATATGGTGACAAAAAATGTCATTTTTTTAAAAATTCATAGTGATAATTTAATGTTACATGTTTTTAAGAAAACTAAACAATATATTTTAAAAATTCGATTATTTGCAAATTTAATGTTTATTTATTGTTCAGACAAGTTTTTAAGCTTTAATATTCAAAGGTATTACAATAAATGGTAATTAATTATAACTCAGATATGCAATGCTTTTTGTCGTTGGGAGAAGCTTATTACATGCATAAAAACATACAAATAGAAATCTCTTGTACAATTTAGAGAAAATTTTGAATTTTGAAACTTTTAGAAATTGTGTTTGCATGTGAACATACAAATCCATAATGAAACCTTTGGCAATGTCATAAAATCACATATTTCCAAATCATTACTTTAACATATTGATACATGTTTACATTATATTTATGATGTTATAAGGTCAAATTTGATATTTGTAATGCATCGAAGTTAAAAATTCTTCACAGATTGTTTCATAGTTTGTGAAAAAACAAAATGCTAAGAAAAAATCTTGTTGAACAAAAACTGAAAAATACTATACAGTAAGACCCTGTTTAACGTGAGGTATAACGTTCCATCAAAAAAAAGTAATATGAAACAGCGTTAAAGGAGGTTATCTCATCATGTAAATAATGGTGTCAGGGAAAGATGGGTAGAAAATTTGTCAGGTATTTTACCATTAAATTTATTAATTATGTTATTTTATAACAATGAAACAAAAATTTATTTCTTACAAATATAGAAACATAATTAACGAATATACACAAAAAATGAATAAAATTCTAAGTCAGTATGTTTACATTTCAGATCATTGTCTCTTCTATATTTCCTATTTTCCGCCTTTTTATAAAGAAGGTAGATTGGCTTAAAGGCATATTACTTTCAATTTCGTCGTCAATCCATACAGAAAGTCATTTTCCCATTTCCTCAATTCTATTATTTCTAGAACAGGTAATTATAGTTGCAGATCTTGTCGTAGTTGCAGTTGCCAATGACAGTATTTTTTCTTTATTCTTAAGAATGGTCCTTATGTTTGAAGTTGCCAAATTCAATGCAGCACGAATATGAGATTGACGGTCACCAGTATCTAATCTTCTAATCACTCGCATTTTAGTTTCTAGTGAAATGATTTTTTAATTCTTTATTTTCGTGATTTTTACTATCACCCATCAAAAAAACTAAAAATCATAATATTTGTCACTATAGCAAGCGTTATATTACATAAATTCATACTTACAATAACGTCAACAAATGTTTGAAACGATAAAAATACTTTCAAATAACACCTCAAGAAAGAAGAAAAGATAAACTGCTTCGGATATCGGGAAGCCAAACGCTGGATGTAATTTCGGAGAATCCCACATTTCAAATAAAAGACCGTTAAAACGAAACAGCGTTAAGCGGGGTCTTACTGTATATGTATTTTCTAAACATTATAACATTTTCTAAAGACTTTTTTGTTTCCTATTGTATGCTTAAAAATTAAGAAGATAATAATGTTTTATAATATAGGCCAAATACATGTTGTAATTCATTATTTTTTGTGAAGTGTCTTTTTACACTAAAAGTGCAATTTTCTCAAAATGATTTTTTCAAACTGCATGTATCTTTTTCACAGAATCTACTGAATAACTGTACTTGCAATTTTTACTGCACATAAATAATATGTAACTATAAATAATTGAACTACCTTTTTTGGATATTTTCCCAAAATATTTTGCCATTAGTTATCGCACACAATTTTCAAAATCCCTTCAAATGATGTTGTTTTGTAATTTTTTTTAAAAGTAAACAATACATTTTAAATATATTGCCATTATTTAAATAAAAAGTATTATTAATATACAGACAAATAAAGTTTCATTTAACAGTTTTGAGAAACACACCCAGCCTGCCCACCAATGTGGTTTGTGTAGTACCAACTATTTTTAAAGTTAAAGACTTAATTTGTCATCCTTTCTTTGTTTAAGGCTTAAACAAAGAAAGTTTAGCATTTACTTGACACGGGACGTTGAATGGGTCTGCACGTGGTTTTTTTTAGACCTACAAGGGTTGTGTCTGATTTATCCAGACTTCTGGGTTATCCAGTGCTGACGCTCGACCTCTACTGTACCAAAAGCGAATTCTTAAACGCAAATGTTCCATACCTAAGATGTGAAAAAATAAAACTGAAAGTGAAGAACATCAAAGGTTTTGAATTAATACCTTAATTAGTTAATACAAGAGAAAATCGAGTTCATTTTGGAGTGGACCATCTTTTATTCTTATTTATGCACACTTTTTTCCTAATGAGCCTTGAACCTTAGAATTGGAAGACGCCCTTTACGTACGTCGAAATACCAATTGGTGAGAAAGATTGCCGTGATCCAGCGACGACAGAGAGACACCTGCTCATCAAAATCCAATTATGCTTAATTAGTGAGTGGTCTGGTGATCACCCTGGCCAGAAATGTGTTAGAAAATTTGAATACGAGCAGCAGAAAAGAAGTATATCGTGGCCCAGGGCATTTTCTGTTGAAGAGTACGTAGAGGTGTCCCTGAAAGAAAAGGCAGTACTACTGGACATAGAATAATCGTCCAACTACTGCCTTGTTGTAAGGGTATAATATTTGATAATAAAAAGGTTCTGATTATAAAATTAAATGTCACTCTGTACCATGATTCCTACGGAATATTTAACAGACCAGATGTACAGCGAATGTTTTTTTATATACCATTCATACCCTATGCTAAATCCCAGCGCAGCTTCATTTCCAGTTTTACTAGAAAAATGGCAAACAAATTGCGGGGCAATGATTATAAATGATCCCTTTTTCATGCAAGGATACGTACCGGCGCCCTCATCACGAGTCTCAGAGGAAGGATCAAGGTCAAAATGGTTTTGGAATTGTGCTATATCCTTCCTATTTTCCAACCTGCAATGAAGTGACGAGGTTTTACAACAGTGACTTAATTAACACAATAGGCCTGGTAAGATTTTCCACTCAGCTCCTGGAATGAAATGCAGATAAAATCTATGATATAGCAATATAGAGAGAGGTCTTAAGAAAAACAAAAGTTTTCCTCTCAATTATTTTATCAATAATCTATTAAACATTATGATACTCCCCCGTTAAAACATTTAAGTGTGTGGGCGTTTATATGTGTGCGTAGGACTGATGTGTAATTTGTATTTTTTTGTTCCATGAGTATCCATAAAGGTAATTGTCTGATATTAGCTCGCTCTTCTTACAGCCGTATTCCATACCAGTACTTTGCCATGAAAATGCTCGACGGTAGAGACCATAGGCAAATGTCATTACGTAAATTTGCAATTTTTTCATTAAGGTTCTACTCGGTATTAATTCTTCTTATTTATTTACGGAAAACAGTCTAAATGTGCATTTATTCTTTTCCTCGAGAATCCATGATATATATCTCAATATATTTACATCTTATCTATGCATTACCGTAATGCATTTTACGGTTATTTATTGTTGCTATAATAAAATATAAGAAAATTCCAAGGATCTTTGTATTTATTTGTGTAGCTTCCGGTGTGGTATATTTATCTTCTAAATAAATATATATACCAATATAATCATGTAGCTATATATATATATATATATATATATGCAAAATCCTATGAAGTATAGTAAAATCGGGCGTAATACGCCAAAACGGCTGTGCGCCAAGACTGAAAATTTACGAAGTGCGTTACACATACGGGTCAAATGAATGAGGAACTTTGAAAATAAAGTTGAGAATAAAAGCATTTGTAACCAACATGGACCAAAACATTTATTTTGCTGTTCGATTTCTGCAGGAACTCAAGGCCCTGTTGATTCCAGAAGCAAGTACTTTTTCAAAACTTTTAATAATACTGAATGTTCTCATAAAAGAAAAGAACCATTCGTACCGCACACTTCCATGACTTCTTTTGAAAAAAAGGAGTGCACGTAATAAGATGCAAATACCTAAAAATTAAAAATGGTAGCTTGAAGTATATAGGCATACGTTATATGGTGTGTGCTAATACTTATGTATTTTACGGTATATAATATTGCACTGATCTCTTTCAAGTACAAAACAATTTTAAACCTAAATTTTCAACAAATTATTAAAGTAAAATATACCCAAATTATTAGTAAAATTAAGTTTGTACTGCATTTAATTTTTTCCGACTGATTTACTTTCTCTACCTTAAATTTCTCTGATACTATCTCAATTTTTATTTCCTTAAAACAATCATTCTACGTACTAATTCTAATATACACAAACATACTATTACGTATTATATGTTGGATTCCAATGGCTTATCCATGGTTATTCCGCCTTTCCGAATATTAATTTTTCTAGAAAACTAGTCACAAAATAAGAAACCAATCTACGTTGTAAGATATTTACTTTCTAATTTCAAACATACCCTGAATTAAATGGATACGTGTACAATGGCACGCAATGTTATACAACGAGTAAGATAGATTAGTAATTGCTTTGCCCAGTTTTGAATAGATTTATGCTTGAAATAAATATAGTTCGGCGAATTATGCGTTATATGTTCACTAAAAGCAGCCACCGTGAACCATGACACCTTAGATTTCCATCGGTATCAGACAGTATCGACTAAGCTTCCTCTTAAGAGAAGTTACATATTCAATCTAATATCATGGAAATGTCAACTGAAGTTTTCATCTCTCGATAAATATAAATTTCTATCGATATGTATTTCTTATAATACTCGTAGTTTTTTTTTTTTTACCGTGCAAAAATTGTCTTTACAACGCGATAAAAATAGATTGACTCTGAATCGTATATATATATAATGATATTATTTTTTCTTCTTTAAAAAAGCGGAAATCGCACAATTTTAAAACGGTTTTACCATAAAAATACTTTCGTTGAATAATTTGTAACACAAATGATCCATAACAAAGACGATTCCTTTAAATAAAAGTAAAAATAATAAAATAATCAATATTTATTGATTTTTTATATAATTCAGAAATAGTAAATGATTATATAAATATAAGAACAAACATTTTAAGAATTCTGATGTATTTGTTTATTTTTTCATTCAATTCTTTAAAAAAGGCACAAATGCTTGTAAGAAACTAAAGTTTTTTTTTTTTTTTTCTAATTTAAAAAATCTTATAACTTTTTCATGAAGATATTTCACAGTTTAAAAACAAAAAATTGTTTCACTAATTCAAAAATTTTTTACGTTATTCAAATTTTCTTATTTCATCATAGAGCATCGTAAATACAATATTCTAATGTAATATACACTTAATATCGTTTTGAAAAGAAAGGAATAACGTTTAGCCTCATATTAAAAACAGTTCCTTCGTTAATGAAAAAAATCCGATGCACTGAGCAAAATTTCAGAAATTCCAGTTTAATAGCTTAAAATCATGGTAGGATTTAAAACTTGATCATGAAGTTAAACAATATCTTCTAATGTCTTAAGTAAAGTTGTATTCTCCAAGTAGCTATATGCAATTCTAACAGTCGTAGCGTATAACAGTAACAGCTATATCTGACAGCAACTACAGAGAAGTGTATCACATGACGATACGTATGGGAAAAACATTCTTTCTTCAGTAATTACCCAATGACATTTCACATCATGAAAACACTACACGGATCAATCAACAACCCTACTGGCTCCGTTACTTCATTGGCCATTGGAGTCGCTTCATTTTTCATTCGTCGAGCAAATCTGGGCGTGATTTGATATCTTTTGTGCATGTTGCCGCCACCAGACGAACTGTGGTGAAGGTTTGAGAGCAATTGGCTTACCATTTATATTTTCAGTGCATATTGCTGGCTATATTATGGCGAACGCGATGGAACTAAATCTAGAGATTAGTTGAAACGGTTCAATGTATTGTTAGATTGTATTGAAATAAACATGATTTATTGGTCGATACTACCTCTGTCTGCTTATCATTTGCATAACTTTCTTCACACGCTTACAAGGGGTTATCTTTTTACTGTCATACACCCATAAACTAATAAAACACTTTCAACTGTACAGATAACATAGAACACATGACTTCATTGACAATGGAATCTAATTAAAAAAAATGTTTAATTTTATATTAGGAGCCAAAGTTACAAAGGAATATAAGTTATATACATATATTTATATTTATATAATTTAAGAAACTTAGAGCTATGCAGTGCTTACAAACAAAATGAATGATAATTAATTTTTTGAATGAAAACTAATAAGCAAATATGTTCTTAGACTATTGAAATTGGTCATTCTCAAAAAAGGTTTTTATTAAGAAAAAAGGGGGCCTTTTCTTTTAATAAATTTTGTTTTCAAAATATATATATATATATATATATTTTTTTTGGTTTTCCAAAATTTTAAAATTTTTTTAAAATTTTAAAAATTTTAAATTTTTTTAAAAAAAAAATTAATTACCCTTTTTTTTGTTTTTATCCTGTTTTTTTTAAATTTTAAAAATGATTTCCTGAATTCACACAAAATTATTTGTGAAGTTTTCTTCTATGAAATAAACAATCGTATTAAAAATAAATTTTCCTTTATTACTTACCTTAGTCTAAATAGGTATGCGCTTATCTTGAAATTATTTATATTTTGAAAATTTTGAATCACTAGACACATTTTTTAATAAGCATAACATTTTACTAACTTACATATTCCGAACAATTTTCGAAGTCCAATATGTAGGAAATTTTTTGGAACTGACTTTTTTGTTAAAAATAAACCAAGTTGATAGATTTTTTAAATAAATTTTAAAAAAAAATATTAAACATTTTATATATGACGCCCGAAAATACGGGTAAGTCTTTTTTTTTGATATTTTTTGATTTTGTAAATTTTTATAAAATAGATAATATTCTTTTAGTTATTGGATTTACACGTTTTCCCCCTTTTTCTATTTTTTCCAGTTCAAACAATTTTTTTTTAAATCCAGCTGATTATACGTATGTGTGAACAAATTAATTTATATAAAAGTTACCTTTATTTACAAATATAACAAGACGGTTTGGTTTGTTAGTAAATATACGCATTTTATTCCACATAAAAGGATAATTAAAAATATAATCTGGCTTTAAAATATACAGTGAGATACCAGAGAGAGACATTTCTTTTGATTTTATACCAAGGATGCAATACAAAAACAATAACATTTCAAAAGTGATATGTGCCTATGAGCTTTATCGAAAGTTCATATTTATAAATTGGCTTATTTCGGATATTAACTTTTTTGAATCAAAACAATTCAATGTTCAGAAAGGAACATTTAATTACAAATTGTGCTTTTGTATTTTATATTGAAAAATTAAGCCTTTTTAGGCATAATAAATTTTCTGAATGCAATATTTTTTTCTGCTTTTTTTTATTTTTGAAATAATATTAATTAATTAGGGAAAAAATAGAGCCACTGAATAAACATTAATCGTCAACACAATGCATCCAATGAAAAGAAAGTGAATATGGGGAAAAAAAACTGACCCATATTTCTTGTTTATTTATTTTTTTTTCACTCAGAGGCAAGGCTTAATGAAGAAACTTCACTATCAAACTATTCAGACTGGAATAACCCCTACCATACCAAAGAAAGTTCAGGAAGAATTGTTTTCCGTTTCTTGGGAAGTCACAAACATTCCCCGGAATGCCCGATCGATCAAAAAGTACGTCTCAAGGCCGAAAACAGGAACAAGAAAAGTTTCTCCAACCCCGATGTCCATCCAGTCATTGGTTCTTAATGTTGACAATGTAATCGGCCGGAGCAGAAACAAACGTGATTAAAGACCATCTGTTCCCAACCAAGTTATTAACTTTTCTGTTCCCACTCACAGTTCCTTTGTTTTGTCCAAAATCGTGGAAGTAAAAAGACTTTGAAAAATAAGAACTCCATTTAGAGTTCTTTAGGTCTTGATCTTACATATCCTTCAGGCTTACTTGTCTTATTTTCATTTCCTGTCGGAAAGTTTTGGGGGAAAATAGTATCGAAAGTTTTGATGTTCATAAGACACCATCCACATGCCAAAAAAAAAAAATTATTAGCATTATGATCCAATAAGTAATATTGTCTTTCATAAATGAACTTATGAGATTTTTTCTCCTTTTTAGAGGATTTGCCGTAGAGAATTCCGAAGATTTATCGAATTTATTATTCCTATATTAATTAAAGCGGTGCTTATATGTATTATAAATGTGTTACATTGTTTGTGTGTGTGATACAATTCTTATAATTCATATTTGTAATTTGAATTATAAACAGATAAAAAACATATTTCAAAAATTACATTATTAAAGTATATAAAATAATTTGAAAATTAAAGTTACCCAATGTCAGATAATACTTTGTTTGTATTAAGCGAGTTGATGTTACATATGGTAGTGAAAAAAAAAAAAAAAAAAAAAATGAAACCCTGAAACTTTTTAAAAGTCTCATTAAAGTTAGATAAAATTAGTACTTCTATATATATATATATATATATATATATATATATATATATTCAATTCAAAATGTGATTATTCTGTAAATGGCTTAATTTAAACTTATTAACAAAAGCAATTAATAGTAAAATATTTTTAGAACTATAGACATCATTCACATTTTCTTACCGACTGTAATTATATAATTGTAGCTTTGTAATTAATTAATACTTTTGAGTAAAAAGCTGACATTTCAAAATTTGATAACATACGATTTTCGTCTTAAAATTCTTAAGAATCTTCAAATATTTTTCATGAATGGATAAATGGTTTCTTTGAATTTATTGAAATTTCAAACAATTTAAAAATGAATTGTTATTAAATGGATTTATACAATGCACTAGCGAACATAGAATTAATTATAAAAATCCAAACTAATAAAAATAATTGTTAAAATTCTACATATTCGAGCAATAGATTTATCTTATTGAAATATCGTCAGCTACATTTCACTGAAAAACCTTTAACCCTTTTTACCACATTATGATTTACTGCAGTTTTTTTCATGCAATATTTTTTTTTAATTACTACATTGCGAATTAAGGGATATACATAAACAAAATACTCAACTTTGGGAAATTTAACCCGTTAGAGCTAATTAACTAATTAAAGATATTCAACTGTAAAATTAATTATACACGCGGTTCACTTAAAATAAACAGCCAAACCGTTTCCTAAGGTCTTCATATTTAAAAAAAAAAAAAAAAAAAAAACACTTACCTTTTGACATTAACTTTTTTTCGGAACAAAAATGGCAATCACCGAAATCCACTGAAAACGCCGTCTGTTGAAAACGCAAATTCTGCTATAAAACTATTCGCCTTCCTCGCTAAAATTCTCAACATAGAACCCGTGCTGCCATATATCTTGGAAGAATGGACTTAAATAAATATTTCTGTAACTATTCGTCAGAGTATTCGTAAAAATGGTTATTTTATGTAATTTAATTGAGTGGTACTTATAAGTACCGTGGGTAGATAAAGGTTAAATAGTTTAGGAAAAAACAAGGTCATGGTCTTAGCCACTGTAGCCTAAGAGTCATAGTGTGTTATGAGTTCGATCTCTAATGCCACTGATGACCCGCCGTGCTTAGGGGTCGATGCCCGTTACATCTGTCGTGGCTCAAAGTCCTTCCATTGGTATGGGGGGATAGTTTGAAAAGGGGGTGCAATCTCAGGTGTCGTTCTCGTCAATTCCCATGGTTCAAAATTACGAGGTCCGTTGCCAATACTATTCGTGTTAGTTTAGAGTGCGAAGTTCTAAACACTCATTCAAAATCAAGTTCGAAGTTCCAAAACAGACAGTTTTAGCTATCGATTCAATTGCCACATGATGTTTGAAAACAAAAGAAAAGTATTATAATCAGCTTTTTGTTAAAAAGTATTAAATAGAATTGAAATTTTCCCATCGTATAAAGAGTAAAATAGAATATTGAAAGTATTTTTAGCTAAAAGCTATGGAAAAAACTGTTACATGATTATAACTGATATGAAATGTTCTCAGAGAATTATCATAGTATATTCAACTTAATAAATTTTTTATCAATATCTTAAGATTCATTTCTTCATTCATTGTGGATCTCTATTTTGATAAAATTTGTACAAAAGAAAGATATAGTCTACTTAAAGAATGTCTTACTCGGATTGCACAAAAACATTATTATTTATAAAAAAACCAAATTTTTAAAAATAAACTGATTGTTTAGTACAGATTCACTTTGAGGGGATACTCTAGGGATACATTAGGATATGCTTAACGTACCCCAGTATTTCGAACAGTGGCCAAGTGACAATATCAGAGCTGGAATTAACTCTCTAAACTTAAGTTATCCGAATACGTTCGGAACCGAGAATTAAAAAAAAGAGCATAAATGGATAATTTTCATGTTATTTAGTGTCCTTAGATTAGAATACATGTAGAAAATTGTTTTATGGATATTATGACAAAAAATATTTAAATACAATATTTGGCAAAAAATAACTTAAAATAACTTTTTTCAAAACGTTCTCATTTTATAAAAAATGCTTCTATAATAATAATGTTTTGTGTGTATTTGTGTGCTTACATAAAGTGAAGAATTCTCCAGAGAATCTGAACCAGGATTTTTAAAAAGTTTACATTATTTTCAGAGTTACCATCAACTGAAATAATTATCAATTGGAATATAATTTAATTATTATATATTAATTATTTATCATATAATAATTAAATCTAATTATAAATTTAGCTCTCTATTGTCGTAAAATATGGATAAATCCACTTCTAAGTTATATATTTCCAAAATTCTAGTTCAGCATCTGTACAGAGATCTGAGCAATATACAGGCAAAATATTATTATATTAGAAGCATTTTTCATAAAAGGAGAATGTTTTGAAAATTGTTCATTCTGTGTTCATTTTTTGTCAAAATATTGTACTCAAATAATTTTTTATCGTAATAATATTCTTAAAACAGTTTTATATACGTTTTCTAATCAATGTGACAGTAAATATAAATATTATTCATTTCTTTGCTTTTGCAAAATCACGGTTCCGAGCGTAGTCGGATACCTTAAACCCCATACCACCTTTACAGATGTAACCTGCATTTGACTTTGTACACGTCGATTCATTAGTGGCACGATGACTCCAACTCCCGTTTCGATAAAAATTACACGACCACAACTATTTGACTACGACGGTCATTTAAGGTATCCGACTGCGTTCGGAACCATGATTTTAAAAAATCGCATAAATGTATAATTTTCATGATATTTAGTGTCACAGATTAGAATAAATGTATAAAATTGTTTTAAGGACATTTTGACAAAAAAATTATTTAAATACAATATTTTGGTAAAAAATTAACTTAGAATAAACTTTTTTTCCAAATGTTCTCCTTTTGTTAAAAATGCTTTTATTGTATTAATAGTTTGCCTGTATATAGTTCAGACTTCTGTTCAGATGCTCAACTATGATTTTTGAAAAATTTACATTATTTTCAGAGTTACAACCCGATTTGAAATAATTATCGGCGTATTTTCATAAAATTTTTCCCCTCTGTTATCGTAAAACATGGATAAACCGACTTTTAATTTATGTGTTTCAAAAATTGTAGTTGAGCCTCTGTACAGAGATGAGAGCTATATACACACAGGCAAAATATCCATACAATAGAAGCATTTCTTACAAAAGGAGAGCATTTGGAAAAAAGGTTATTCTAAGTTAATTTTTTGTCAAAATATTGTACTTAAATAATTTTTATTATAATACTATTCTTAACCCAATTTTATATACATTGTCTAATCTAAGTTATGCTAAATATCGTAAATATTATCCATTTACACGCTTTTATAAAATTACGGTTCCGAACGTAGTCGGATACCTTAAAAGATAAGGAGTTAATTATTTTTATTAATTTAGTTTGTAAATGAAGATATCATAATTTAATTTCCTTTGAGTCATTAACTAGGACATATATTTTTGTCAGACTGCCATAAAAGTAATTAAAGTTGTTAATGATATGGCATTTTTGACAGTCGTTCGTTAGATTTAATCTTATGTATATTTCTGCCATAAATGTTACAAATACAAAATAGTAGTATATGCGCTTTAAAAAATAGCACTAATGCGAAGAAAGGCCAAGTACTTAAATATTTTACTAGACACATTTAAAAGTTACTCTGAAATAATGTCTTAGGGCTGAACACCTTCGTCCGTATAAATAAGAAGGCATTGAAGTATCTAGTTTACTAAGTTTGATTTAGAACTTTAATGTCTGCTAGCAAATTTTCAAGGATCTTAAAGCTTTAATGTCTTTTAAAACACAGTTTATGTGTCATCGTAAAATCTTAATAAAGGCTCAAGGCTAAGCAATTATTTTTTTACAATCTCAGCTCACATTTAATACAAAGTAAATAACAAAATGCGCTATATGCCTTTAGGGATAGTTCCTGATGTTAACAAATTTATTTCGTGAGATGCGGTTATATATGTACATTCGTTTTCCTTTGTTAATATAAGAGCTTTGATTCAGTTTATGAATGTATGTTTGTCAATTTGATTAGTGGCACTTAGACATTCCCTAATTTAAATATTATGTCGGTGCTGTTAGGCTGGTGCCTGGTTCCCTGTTTTCCTTATGCTTTTGTTTTTGCTATAACATCGTAATAAAAGTCGCAATTTCACTTTACCACATAGAAGATTTTCTTAAAAGTCATGCATTTGTTGTTTGTTTTGAATTTCGTAAGGAGATTAATTCGACCGACATTCCTGAAATTTTTATGATTATAAATTTGGTACCTTGAGTATGATCATAATTTGTGTACACTCTGTGTGCAATATAACCCAGAGAGATGTCGGCTCATTAGTCGAACCCTCCCCAGCAATACCTGTCACGCTTGATGTACAGAGTACCGGGATGGACAGATGTGACATTTATCTTCAAAAAAAGACCGGGTATTGTTCTCTCATGCCTGAAGAAAAACAGATGTGCGTTGATTCTGAAAACGACTTTGATGTTGCCGCCCTTTTCCTTTCCCCGATACCCAGACGATTTTAGTCTCAATGATCTTTTGAAAAGACAAAACTGTGAACAGTATCCTTTGTCGAATAACTTCACCCATGTGGGACATGAACTATTTGAATCAAAAAGAATTTGTCTATCGTGATGAAAACTTTCCCTCAGTATCAAAGTGACATGGCAATTTTATAGCCCTACAGATGGTTTAGTAGGTAAGTCGTTGGAGTTAGCTTCAGACGTACCAAAGTATTGTCTTCAAGCACCAATGTAGTTGGACTAAAGTGAGGAAAACCGTGTGCATATTGGCTACATTCGCCATTTATAGATGATTGGGGCGTGTAAGAGGCCCACCCAGGGAGTTTAATGGGTCGGCTCGCAAGTTGACAAGGACGACCTTCTCAATGTCCTTCTATCTTCAGCATTTCCTTCCACATCGGTTTTTTTCCCATGGAGGTTTCAGGGGCAGCCGCACCTCAAGGACCAATGGAGATGAACATCGATGACCTTTGAAAGACGGAGAGCATGAGTCTGCAGAGCAACCACTTCAATGAACTGAATTCTTACGATAGCAGTGAATGGGGTGGCGGGGACAGCTGCAGCCGAGAGTGGATCATTTCAAGATCTTTCAGCCTTACATGGCACTATAACTTTTCTCCAGCGAAAGATTGTAGACATTAAAAATTTACTAATGCGTATACTGTTTTGTCTATTTAATTTGGAATAAAACGCCTTTTGCGGCTAATTGCTGTGTGATCTCTTACGCTACAGGTAATGAAGTAATTTTAAGGGATCATGGCATACAGTAGCATTAGAGGAAAAGCTGTTAACTTCCGAAAGTTTTATTAGTTTGAAAAATTTCGGTCTGGCTATTTTTCTCTATAAAATTTACCAAGTGAAAGACCCAAAACCTCTTTGAAAAAGATGTTTTAAAGCATTACTGGAAACGAATCCAACTGGATCTGTTATACACCAGTACAGTGGCGCACACAAGGGGGGTGTCCTAGGGGTCCGGACCCCCCTTCCCCTAAAGCCCTTGATTATTTTTTCCAATTGATTATTATTTTAAGTATATAAGACGTAAAATTTAATTAAATATTTGTTTTTAATGATTAATTTTATTAATTAATACTAATTATTTATTCAATAATTAGTTTTTTACTGTTTTTGTTCCCAAAAATTTGCAAAATCAAAAGGAGCATGATACAAGAATGGTGGACTTTCGACCCTGGACCCCCACCCCCTTGGAAAACTTCTGTGTGCGCTACTGCACCAGTACATTTGTGAAATGCATGAAACTGAAAATTCTTCTCGTCAATACTTCAATACTTTTCTTCCAATACTTCTCGTCAATACTTGGCCGTATATGTGGTGGAAAACAATTGCGAAGTTAAATAAACTAAAATAGGACATTTTTGTACTATCTAGTTTATTCACCGAAACTTTGGATACCTGAATTTCAATTTTTGAAACATTTAGAGCAATTATGGACTAAACAGTGTGGAAATTAGGACAATCAAAAAATTTCATATAAGAGTTTATTAATTCTAAAGATCGAAATTTCTTTGACAGGTATCTATGCATTAAAATACCGTTGAAAAAGATCCATTGCAGCAAATGGGTTATACTGTGAAAAAAAAAGACGTTTGAAAAAAAAAATATTCAATTTTTCATATTCACTTAAAAATTTAGCATTTCATGCGCACCTACCAGTTGCGTAACGTACACCCTTTCAACCCCGGCATCGCGGTGGGGGGGGGAATTCCAGGGAGCCCAAAGCCTGACTGACGACAAGTAAGTACCATTTGTGAGATACGGCTTGGGTGGGGAGGGGGGACCCTATTATTCTCCATTACGAGATAGGCACTAACGTAATATTTTTGTCAAATTATCATACGAAAATAATAATTATTTACATTACGCTTTGACCCAAAAGAGTATGTTACACTTTGACCTATAATTAAGTACATTAATCATAGAAATACGAGCTGTCTGTAAATGCTTATTTTGAATGTGTATTATGAAGGAGAAGCATGTAGAGGGAAGAAAGCATGTGCAAGCAAGAAAAATTATTTAAAGAACAATTTTTTAAAAATATATATATAGGAAACAATGCAAATAAATTTCATTTTTATGTGGACGTTGTTTTTTTATGTCAGACATGAACAATGATTTATTAGTATACGGAAAATTTTTTAAAACAATCAGTATGCAATCACGCAATAAATATTTACACAAAAATCGGAACGGATCCATACAATTACATTATTGCTTTGTATTGACTAGAAAAGTACTCGTGACAGGCTATTTGCAATAAAGAAAAGTCTAATTTTATAAATAACAATAAATGAAAGTGTAATGTGCAATAGAGGGGAATGAAGCTGAATTTAAAATAATGGAATTGAATATATAATTCAAAACTAAGAATTAATTCATTTGCCCTTTACTGAAATGGTATTTATGAAAGTAAATTTTTAAGAGTAATGTATAGATTTTATAAAGAAAAGAGGGACTGAAATGTTCTGGACACACACGACCTACTTAAAATATCCAACTGATCTAAACTATAATAAAAATAATAATTTATTATATGCTTTAAAATTAAGGAAATGGGAAGGTATATCATATTCCCAGACCAATAAATTATATTTGAGAATAAAAGAATGTGGTGTAACAAAATGATAAATAATAGAACAAACAAATCAGTTACCCCAATTCAGAATGCTTTTTTCACAAACTGTTGGAGTTGAGTTTAAAAATTTACTACTTACTTTCAATAATTATATTCGAATTACTTCAGTACATTCTTTACTAATTTAATCATTTCTAAACATCTTTGGTTTTATGATATTCTTTTTAAAATGAGCTCTCTGTATAGAAAAATGTGTTTAGCTTGTAATATTTTATAACATAAAATTAATTTTATGTAAAACGATGTGTTAGTTATGGATTAAAAAAAACTGCATAAAGCAATAATTTTTTCGAAAAAGGATGCAATTTAACGTAAACCTTAATGATCGTTAAGCAAACCACTGCAAATATAGTAAGTCGTCATTTTTAATTACAGAAAATAATGTAAACCAAAAGTTACGAAAAAAATTGTATATTTGTTTCCTTTTGGATTAAATTTTCTCATGAGCTTTATTAACATTTAAGTTACGAACGAATAACATCATGCTTTTATTACTGTGTGCACATAGTTTCATTGTAACAAATTTAATCAATTGAAATGAATCAAAGCTGACCATGTATTTTGCTTTTCTCATTTCCGTAATTAAACCATGGGAAGACTAAACTTGTGTTAACAAATTCCATTTAGCACAAAGTTAATCTAGACTGAAAATTTATTCATGGTATCGGGTACGTGTTTGATAACCATGGATGAAATTATTTTAAATAGATAAGTAATGGCTGTAACGATCCTGAGTTTCACAAGTAATATTTACTCTTCCCAAAAAATTTAGTTACTTTAATGAAAAAAGTAGTTAACATGTACTGTCGTAGCTAGTTCTGAATGGCCTAGTATCAAAATTTCTTGGACACTGTTTTTGGGGTCCCTAATTTGTTACGATATTTTTGCTAATATATGTTGGGGCCCCCTGTACCTCCATGTCATTGACACGGCTGATACGCCGGTAGCTAGGGAGCTTTTAATGCATCTCAAGTTGCCTTTGCAATAGTTCTATATCTACGTCCAATTTTCTTGTCAACTAATAATTAATCCTTCTATTTTTTCCCTCTTTACATCTGCATGACATGCATTTATGTGTCGATACATGGTAAATTAAAAAATTTTTTTGCCCTCAAACAAATGCCTTTTTTTCCACCAAATTAACAGTTTTAGAAATGGGGGCTCTATGGTTTTTTGTTGAAATATATTTTAAAGTCCAACACACAATAAACGAATGTTTATGATCAAAATGCGTGCTCATTCGTCATCTCTATCTACTGATGGTGGCTTTAAAGTCGTAATGGTTACCAAGAACACACTTATTTACTTACTATCAATTACAGACATTCCACTGCATTGTATGTTTTTCATTCGTTCCAAGAGTAATGAATGTGTTCTACTTACACACATGGAAAAGATTCATGGAAGAGTAATATTATTTTTAAAAAAAAATAAAATTTTGCGGCACCTCATGGTTGCTATAATAATTTTTTTTAAATTCCTATTAACCGCAAGAAGGGAAAGCAAACATTTAAATGCACAACATTTGCCTTATAAGAACTGATCATTTTTCAAAATTAAAAATACTAACTAAAAATCTATATATATCTACTAAAATATTCAACAATGTAATTATTAATTCTTACCCTTAATTATTGTACTTCTACGTTTTACGAATTATTTTTAAATAAAGTTTAAATCATAATATTACATTTAGTAGTGCGTATTAAAATATAATCCCCCCAAAAAAAAAAGAAAAAGAAAAGAAAGAAAAACATAAGTATTCCTTAAAATAGAATTTTCCACATCAAAGACAAAATTCACTCGAAACAAACACAAAATGCCATCCTCATATTTTATGCGTAAGATTAAAACAATCTTAAACCCTAAAACATTTAATCTCAAACCAAGTAGAACCCATCTTCCTACCGATTTCAGGAATGCTTTTCAAGGATTGCATGCTTCCCCTGGGGCCGAAGCATTTCCGGGAAATTTCTGCTTAAAAATGCTCAAAGCAGTTTGTTCGGGTTTTAGTTGTTCATCATTAAAACCACGTACGTCTATTTACTTCAATTTTTCTCTTTCAAAGGTTTACTGCAAAACTTTAAGAATTCAAATAATCGTCTCGCTTTGGAGCAAAATTCAAATAGAGAAACAAAGCTTCAAGGAATATGGATAAATTCTTTTCATTTCATGTTAATTTTCACACAGAATCTAGGGAATTCAAAAAGAGTAATATTTAAGCGTTTATTCAATGGTTTCATATAAATATGGAATGTATGTTTCTAATGCATCGTAGCTTTGATCTTTGTGTCGACGTAGAAAGTGTTATAAAAATAAAACCCACTTATAATATGTTTATAAACGAAAATTTAGATGCTGAAATTAAAAATTTTATTTTAATTTATAAAAAGTGTTGATCGAATTTAATTACAGAAATCCAGTATAAAATTTATAATTTATTTCCCGTCATGCTTATAGGTATAAAATGATAGGTAGTTACGTATTATATCATCAACCAATTTCTGCAAATCAAAAAACGTTGCCAAATGCCACAATATGCAGCCATTTGTGGGAACTGTCGCCCGCATTAAAAAACACAACACTGACAGCATTTTGCAAAGTCCTGAATTGTCGACGTATTTTCTTTGGTGAAGTTCGTTGATCACTTAATAATAAGTGATTATTCAAGTTTATTTAATAATTTCTTCTTAAATAAAAAGAAAGTGCATTCTATGTCTAGAAATGCAATTTAAAATAGTATTATTGTATGATTTCTGTATCTACAATAAAGGCCATTCAAAATGAAACGCAAAGAAAGTACCGAAACACCAAATACAAATTTATTCAAGCAAAAAGCACAGAATGTGAAATGAAAAAGGTACCGATAGTTGGCCATGTTTTTAAAAATTTAAAAATTTAAATTTTTATGATATTTAGTGTCACTTAGATTAAAAACATGTATAAAATTGTTTTAAGGACATTATGAAAAAAAAATTTTATTTAAATAAATTTTTTGGGCCCAAAAAATAACTTAGAAAACCCTTTTTAAATTTTCCCCTTTTGAAAAAAATGCTTCTATTGTATTAATTTTTAGCCTGTATTAGCTGACCTTTGTACAAACTCAACTACGATTTTAAAAAATTCAAATTATTTTCAGAGTTACAACCATTTGAAATAATTATCGGCATATTTTTTTAAAATTTCCCCCCTTCTTTTTTTCGTAAAACATGGATAAACCGACTTCAGGTTATGCTTTTCAAAAAATTTAGTTGACCTCGAAAAGAGGGACTGAATACTTAAAATATTAATACAATAGAAGCTTTTTTAAAAAAAAGAAGCTTTTGGAAAAAGGTTATTCTAAGTTTTTTTTTCCCAAAATATTTTTTAAAATTTTTTGACTTGTTTTTAAAAACAATTTTTACTTTTTTAATCAATGCACTAAATAATAAAAATTAATTTTCGTTTTTTAAAATCGGTTTCCCAAAACCCATGATCCCTTAAAAATATCTTCTTTCTGAGATAAAGAAGACAGCAAAATAAGCAATGAGTTTTGCTATGATGGCTGAAAACCACTGGGTTTCCCAATCCTAACAAAAGAAACTTTAGATTTTTTAAAATTTTAAATTTGTTTTTAACAAAGTTTAATCTTTTCTTTTTTTTCCAAAATTAATTCAACATTTAACCCTTTATCTACAGCATTATGATTTTGATCAGATAATTTCCTGGAGATAAAAAAATAAAATCCATTTTTAAAAGTTTGCTTTGAAAAAAGGGGGTTATTAAAACCCTTTGACATATGGAAACTATTTTATGGAACACTGGACTTTTTTAGGCGGCCATGATTTTGATCAAAAATTTTTTTGAGATAAAAAATAAAATCCATTTTAATACTTTTTTTACCCTTAAAGGGGCACTATTATCATCAAATCGGCTAACCCTGTTCATTTGGCTTCCGACCGACTTAATTGGTGGGGTGGAAAATGAGCAGTGAACATAACCCCCACGCGACCCGAACCAGACACCTGGCTGATGATAATTACGCTTAGGTCAATGCAAATGTTACAGTAATTGTAGAACACACTTGGATAACGATTTCATAACATTGCATATGTATTGTAATCCTATTAAAATCCAACTATAAAGTTAATCTACTGGATGTGAAAACAATCTAGTTAATGCTGGAATTTAGCTTGTGAAGTATAATAGTAGAAATATTAGCACGCAATGATTTAATTATGAATTTAATTTTTCAAATTGAAGGAATAATTAATTTTAAAAAATACTTGCTGTATGAAGTGTTTCATGAAACGCATTAAGAGAATATTTTATGATAAACTAATGATACTTCAATTAAGATGATTTTTTTTTCCCTTTGTTTTGAATGCACATATGCATTTTTGATCTGTATAAAATGCATATATTAATGATAGAAAAATCATTAAATCCTATTCCAGTCTATATAAATATGCATCATTAAACATCATTTAATGTTAAAAAAGTATATTCTCTGATTTTAAATCTGGATATTCATGGCATAAATGGTGTGAATAGAAGATCCACTGAATAGAAGAAAAATTAAGTATCAATATTTGTAATCAAAAAAAAATTTTTTAGAAATCTATTTTTTCCATGTACTTTCCCCAATTTTCCCACCCAAATATTTTGCACAGTTGATTTTACCCTTTTTACCACATAAATGATTTTTTTTTTAATAAATGAATTTTAAAAATGAAAATTAAATTTTAATGAATTAACGAGTTTACATTATTCATAAAAACAATATCAGTCGTACAGCATTAATATTGACTTTTTAATGTGCATCTATTAGAAAACATGGCACTAATATGATAACTTCCAAAATAAAAGAAAATAATTCATTTTGATGTAAATGCAACAATATATTTTACAATATTTCCTCGTAATTATAATTATATTATTGTGAAAGTTTCTATATTTAGAATATTACCGAATTATTTTGCCGTTTAAACCCTGTGACGGCATAAATTTATTTTCTATTTTGCTCGGTAACTTTTATTTCACGCCCAAGGGAATATAATAATTTGAAATTTGTAAAATAACTTATTCCGAAACTTTTACCTTAAGAATGATTATTATGATATAAATTACTTAGTGATTGTATAGTTGTCAAAACTATTTCCTTTAAAACTAAATACAACATCAAATGGTTTTTATTCAGAGAGGATATAAAATATTTTTTAGACTCTTTTTAAAAACCCCTTTTAAATTTTAAAGGGCTTAACTTTAAATTACCCAAATTAAAAAAAAAATTTTTCAAAATGTATTAAAATATTTCAAACGCAAAAAAAAAAAAATGAATAAAAATTAAAAAAAAAAAAAAATGCGTATTATTTTTCAGTTAATTGAAATCTTTTAATGAAAAAATAGTAACATAAATAATGAAACAATAACGCTAACATAGTTTTACAAAATATAATAAAGACACAAATTTAAAAAAAAATACTATTGAAAATTAAAATTTTTTTATAGGTTTAATTTCTTTTATAACTTACTATGTTTCACAATTTTCTTATGTGGAAAATAAGGTAATTAAAGAGAAAGAATTAAAGAAAAACACAATAATAAAAATATTTTAATTTAAAGATATTTATACTTTTTATATAATGACATTCTTTTAGGTTTTTCTTTATTTAATTACACATATTCCTTCATGCATATTTGTAATTTATCAGACAGAAATAGCGATTTGCTAATATATTTATTTACAAATATTCTTATTATCATATACTGGTAAAATCGATTTATGAATTTTATACATATACATTTTGAAGAAATAAAATCTGTCTTTAATTATATTTAAGGTTGAAAATTTTTAATAAAACCTATTTCTAAAAAAAAAAAAAAAAAAAAAAAAAGGGCTCAAAATTTTTAAAAACTAAATTGTAAATCCCATCTTTTTTCCCCCCTTTTTTTGGTTTTTTTTTTAAAATTTGGGAAAAAAAAAACTTTTTTAAAAAAAAATAAAGCAATAAATCAGTATTACATCAACATATTTATACTTTTTTTTACATGTTAAGAATAACTTTAGAATATTTTAAGGAAACAATTTATTTTATTGGTCATGATTGCAATGCTCTTCAACCTAAATATCGCCGTGGACTAGTCAACGTGTGATAGTTGTTTTATCCCCAACCCCCGGGGGGGGTGTTGATTGTTTTTTATTTTAGATTGTTTTTTATTCAATAAAATTTTTAAATTTTAAATTTTATTTTAAATATGCCTTCAGAATAAAATACAGTTACATTGAAAAAATGATTTGAAGTGATTTAACATGGAATATAATGTATTTCCATGGAACGCACGAAACCGAGCAAAATACGCCACCGTAAATAAATTGGGAGTCATTTAACGTCCATGGGCGGCACGGTACCATTTGATCCACGGTACAGGTCCCACGGCCCGTGGGGGGGCACAGATGTATTGCAAGTACCATTTATTATACATTTTACAATGCAAATATTTTTTACGGACTTCTTTAGTTAGCTGTCGAATCATTCTTGATTTTCATTTAATGCATTTATTTCCATGTTATTATACAAATGCATCATTCGATAAATGCCACTTTAAAACTGAAATAAATAAATAAAAAATATACACACGTCAGAGAGACAAATTTTAAAACAAGAATAAGAAAACAGCTAAAAGGCGTTGCATCAGGTGACAGATAAGCGAGTAATTTCGATTAATGTTATGAAATAAATAAGTAAGTGTTTAGAATGACATTTTGTGGAACGGGGAAAAATAAAAAATTGTTTAACTTTTTGATGGGGGTTTTAAATTTAAAGGTCATCGCACTTTTGGGGAAAATGACTTTTTTATGTGTCCTTTTCAATTTAATGTTGATTTGAAATGACGTCTTAAAAATGAGAAAGATAGAATTGTTTATCTCGGTGGGAGATTTCCCCATCTATCAAGATAGCATTAAAAACAAAAGACAGCTAATTAGTTTTAGAAATCTTAAAGAAATAAAAATGTTTCTTTTCTGCCCCTAAATAAACATTTCCTAAATAGAAAGAGAATTGTAATTACTTGTTTGTGGAAATATATGGCAGCGTGTATTTTTGTTTATTTTTAATTTGATAGCAATGAAGAGAAGCTCTGAAGGATAAGGATATTCTAATTAAAGTTTTAATAAATTTTTTGATTACAAATTGTATACCAAAATGGGCCTGATATTGGGTTTTTAAAATTTAATAGGGGGAAAATAAAGGGTTTTTTTTTTGGGGAAAAAACTTTAGTTCAAAAATAGTAATTGAAAAAAAAAAAAAAAATGCAAATTTTATTTCTGCATCAGAACAAAGGGGATTTTTGTATAAAAATTAAAAATTTAAAAAAAAATTAAAATTATAGGATAAAATAATACCAAGAAGATAATGTTGTAATTATCTTCCCAATTAATCATCTCAAATGTTGCCTTAGTCATCTTAACATATTTTAAAATAAGATATTATCACTTGGCAACACTGATCAGGTATATAAATATAAGCATTGCCTAGAAATCACTGTCGCATATAGTACTTGGCAAATTTTAAAAAAAAAAAAAAACTTTAAATAATTTTACATATAATTTATTTCCCAACACCTTTGACATCTTGACCATTTGACGCCGAGACTCCCAGTTCCGACTGAAGACATTGTTAGTCGGATGTTCATCGAGTCTAGTGCATTGAAACAGGTGGTCACCATCCATCCTGGCGGGGGCAACCTGGGGAGCACCAGGTCAAGCGTGGAGGTATACTCCCGGGATCATGCCCGATTTTTTGGCAAAAGTAGGCAAACCTCCCTCTCCGGGTGCCTCGTGATAAGCCCCTTATTTCCCGGGGGTTTTCCCCATGACTTTCTAATGCCTTTATTTTTTTGGGTCGGGGCAGTGCATTTGTTAATGTATTTGATTATTATTAAGGTGACAATTTTTTGTAATGAAAAGGAGAACAAAAAATTTAGAAAAAATTTCAACTTAAACGTATGAAACGTTTTATTAATTCAAACAAAAATACGCTAATCATGTTTACATTCTTTTTAATTATTATCTTAAAAGAGTATAATATATATATTTCCACTGAATGGTTTTTTTCTTTTTTAATCAACATATCTTTTCTAATTTATCGGAGTTCGGCAAAAAAAAATCCTTCTTTTAATTTTAAGGAAGCATGAGCTAAAATATTAACATTCAATTTTGATTTCTCACAAATCCTTTAAAAAAAATACCAACTGAAAAAACTCTTTCACATATTAGTCCAAGCAGCACAACGTAAAAACAACAAAAAAATTAATTTTAATATGGAATTGTTCATTTTTTTAAAAGTTTAATAATTTTTTCCCCTATTTTACCAATTTCTCACATGTTGATTTTCCAAATTTTCTAATTTATTAAATTTAAAAATTATCGCTTTCTATTTCAAACAGACAAATTTTCAAAATTTTTAAAATTGGATTTCTTTCGATAAAAAAATCCACGTAAATTTTTTATCTGCCCACTTTCGAGACCCAAATAAAAATACCTTTAAAACTGTTATTTACTGTGATATTTTTTTCCCCGACCATTCTTCGACATTTTTGGGAAATGTTTGGTTCATCTCTGAAACAGAGATTAACAGATCAGTTTTAAAAATTTGAAAGGGCACTTTTCGAGGAAGGACGGCCCATAAAAAGGGGGACTTTGGTCACCTTTTTATTATGCCTCTTTACTCTTCTGAGGGTCTAGGGAACTTCCAGTTGAGACTACTTGGATAAAAAACTATCCCCTTGGGAATTAACAACATTTGGCCACTTTAAGGCTACAGTCAATATGAAAAAGCTCCCAATTTTAAAACATACAAAATTTTGTGTAGGCAGTCAGTTGGTGTTTTACTGATTAAGGCCCCAAAAATTTCACCTGTTATCGTAGAAGACAATTTTTTGCAGGGGTAGCCAGCAGTGAGTAATTGTGTTGTAACTCCTCATGCAGCCGAGATCTAATGTTGGTAATTGTTGGCGTTTATTTCCTGGACAATGAGTCTTTGAACAACCAGTTAAACCATCTTACGCCGCCTCCGTTTGTTTCAATTTAAATAGGAGTACTATAAGCTTCCCGTTGTTTTAATTTAACATTATATAATAAGGACTTAACCATCTTTAGTTCTAAATGGTAACTAACGGTAAAAAAAGTCTAGAGCCATTTAAAAACGATAATTTTAAATTCGATATTT
This sequence comes from Trichonephila inaurata madagascariensis, assembly GCA_019973955.1. Lineage (NCBI taxonomy): Eukaryota > Metazoa > Arthropoda > Arachnida > Araneae > Nephilidae > Trichonephila > Trichonephila inaurata. Next base: position 25,930 of record BMAV01004067.1, read on the forward strand.
TGTCGTCTCAACAAACCTCATAACACAAATGGTAAAAAGCATTTCGACGTTGTTATTATTGTTATTTTAAAAACTATAGATGAACAGATCATACATTAAAATTAAGACTTCACATTAAAAAAAAAAATCTGTCTAAGTAATCAATTTGTCAGTTTTATTGGATAAATAAGAAATACCTTTGTAATACATGTCTCTACAAGATTATATGATAATTAATAATTAAAATGAAATATCTATTGTTAAAAAAACTAGAATTTCGAATTTGCTTAAGGAACTCCTATACTAAAAAGATTTTGAAAACATTATAAAAATACTAAAAAATATCAAACGAAATATTAAAATACTATAAAATTGGAATTTATAATTAATGTTTAAAGGATATGAAAGTATTTCTAGAATTTAATTTTAATTAACCCCCAGTGGCTGAGTGGTAGTGCAGTGTGCTTGCACACCACAAATCAGTTCAAACCCCGGACTGGACAAAGTCGACTCAGCCTTTCATCCCTTCAGTGGGTCGATAAATGAGTACCAAGCTTGCTTGTGGGAACTAAACCCTGAGGGTTTCTCGACAGACTGACCAGAAAATCCGCTAATGCACTTCAGGGCAGAAGGTCACGTTTGCTAAGATGGGCACATGAGGCATTGGTCTTCATAGGCTGTTGCGCCACTGAGTTAAGTTTAGTATTAATTAGATAAAATGATGGCACAAATAATAACTTATATTCCCTGAAAAAAATAAATATTTTTTTAAATAATATTTTTATGCCACTACTACAAACCCTTACATAAATTTTAAAGGATTCGGTATGTGATAATTCTCTTTTTTTAATGCGTTAAATATACATTATTAATTTTTTTTCCCCAACTTTAACCGCATTTTTTAATAAAAAGTAGCATCGAAATGTAAGGGTGCACGTTATATATAACTGAATTCAGTGGGCATCGCCTAGGGGCCCAAAGGGATTGTGCCCATATCAGTAAAAAGGGCCTTAGGCCTGGGTGCAGGGGCAGATGCGCTAGTGGTCAGTCTGACGCTAAACCCTCAGTGTTCATTTCCCAAGCAAGCTCGGTACTTATTTATTGATACAATGAAGGGATGAATGGGAAGTCAACCCCCATCCTTTATTTGAGCGGACCCGACATTTATATACTGGGTTAAAATTTTCTTCAAAAATAAAACAAAAAAAAAAAATTAAGCAGAAAAAAATAGGATTCTTCATAGAATAGAATAGTGTTTATAAAAATAAATAATATATGGAATGGACTTCAGGGGTTGCAGTTCTAGGAATATATATATATATATATAATATATTTTCTTAAATCTTGAGGTAATACCTCGAATAAATGATATCAAAACATGATAGCATTACATATGTACATTTAAGGTTCCTTCGTAAAAAAGACCTGTGGGTTATACGGCGAATATACCTAATTTTTTTTAAAAAAAAATACAGTTTAATAGTATGGGTGCGTGTTATATATATGGCGGATTTTACGGCAAATTAAAATAACTATTGTTTTAATAACTCAAAATTGTAATAAAATATTTAGACATTCCATTATTAATTCATAATTATAATTCAATTTCTATCATTTTTGCTTTTCAGGATCATCATTAAAATTTTTGGAAGTTTCTAAGTCATCTTCGGAATTTCAGGATTTTGAATTAATTAATAAACATCCAAAAGGAAACATTTTCTTTGGCATAATATTCATCAATTGTGATCTATTATTGCAAACATAGAAGAAAGATACACGTTTAACAAAATAATTAAAATCACACTGAATGAGTAACTCAAAAGGTGAAAAAAAAACACAGATGTGTGTAAAATGCCATTTGGTTACGTGTGTCATAATTGATGGCGGCGTTGAAAGTGCCGTTGGCGCCACTGGCTCTCGACAGCTGCTCAGCAACCGACGGCGATAAATTGACACATCGTATATTTTTTTAATTGTTTGAAATCTCTTTTTTATATTTATCAGCGCAATCTTTATCAAGAAAAAAACTTAGGTTCCTTCTTCCGTCCCTCTTCCACTATATTATTTATTTTCAATTATTAACATAATATACTTAGTTACATCAATAAACAAACTATTATTGATCTTTTTGGAAAAAAGGGCCCCCCCAAAAAACCATTCACAATCAATCAATAAACCAACTTTGATAAAAAAAAAATTACTGGATGAATGAAATGATGTTTCACGCAACAGAGATTTGTGCAGTTTAAAGGAGATCAGTTTGAAAAAAAAATTGATTATTAATTAAGTTAAAATTTAGTGTAATTACTGCAGTAAAATAATCAAAACGCATGTAAAATACACATGTTACATCAAGGGCTTAAGTCAGTGCTTCTCAAACTTTCAATATTTGCGACCCGAAATTCAATCATAAAGTTTCATCGCACTCCCCTTCCATACAATAACAATGGGTTGAATTCAATAATAATATACTTTGACGCTAAATCTACAATACGACTTTAACCTCTTCAGGGTCATTCGGCGTATTTAAACGTCTCGGTCAGCCGGTGTATTACTTGCCCTGGCCGTATATATATGTCCTACCGAAGTACGATTTTTTTTCTAATCCCCACCCCTCTAATTCACCACATTCTCTCATCTAAGTGTTAAACAGTGATTTTTTAAGGTGAATTGGGTCTTTTAATTTGGCCCTTTCGGTTAATTTTCACTATACAAGTTATCAGAAGGAATTTTTTTTTATAAAAATTTTATACATGACAAAAAGTCCATTTGGGGTCACTTTTGGGAATTATTAAACTTTTTTTAACGTATTGTTAAAAATTTAAATTTTAAAAAATATATTGTGCAGTACTGATTCATTTATAAGTGTATTATATCAGTGTAAATGTGTATTTTATTTTTTATTACGTATGAAAATATTTTGTTTGTTTACTTTCAGTAAATTAATATTTTTTTAAAATAATGTTTTATTTTTGACTTTTCAATAGGCTCGCGCCCCCCTCGTAGAGTTGTCACGCCCCTCTAGGGGCGCGCCCCCTTTAAAGGTTTGAGAAACACTGGCTTATGTATCGACTACGTTCGGAACCATGATTTAAAAGCGTATAAATTGAATAATTTTAAAATGTTTTTAAAAAATTTTTATTAGTTTTAATTTACAATTTCTGGGCCCTTATGAAAAAAATTTTTAAAAAAAAATATTTTGGTTAAAACCCTTTGAAAAAACCTTTTTTCAAAGTTCTCCCTTTGTAAAAAATGCCTAATTGATTAAATTTTGCGTCTCTAGTTAGCCTCTTATCGAGAATAAAGGAAAATTTTTACAAAGAACATTTTAAAAAAGGTCTTTCTAAGTTAATTTTTGCCAAAATATTGTTTTTAAATAATTTTTTGTATAATGCCCTTTAAAAACATTATATACATGTATTCTTATCTAAGTGACACTAAATATCATAAATATTTTCCATTTACACGCTTTTGCAAAATCACGGTTCCGAACGTAGTCGGATACCTTAAATCTTAAATTTGTCTGTGATGCAAAGGCAGTATCCTGTGTTGTTATAATGAACTTCTGTAAATTTAATTAACCATCAAATGACCTATTTTGTGATTAAATTCTAACGATTTAACAGCATATGTAGAAATTGTATGGATTAAATATTAAAGCACGGCGAAAAATATTACTCATGAAATCGAATAAAAATAAATTTTAACACTTTTAACTAATTTCACCTCTGGTTCCTCATTTTACTCGACGTGGAGTCTAACCAAAAATGTTGTACTTTAAATATATTTTCTTTCTTGTTTTTTTGTCTTGTCTCTTCTTGAATCAGAACTTGAAAATCGAACAAAAGTATATCTTATTAATTGCTACTTAACCACTGAGTTAAATTACAGCTACAGGCTAATTTTTCTTGATAATAATCTGTAAAATCAGTTGATCTGTCATAAAAATTTTGGATATAAGTCGTCTTAAAATTATTACTTGATGTGCAGAAGTTTGCCACGAAAAAAAAAATGAATAAAAATTAAATTGAAAATGAGTTGTGCAATATTATTTTTCTATGCACTTTCTTCCGCAATACTTTTTTTGAGCAAACTATTGTCATTTCTTAGAATGACATTCACAATTTACTCCTACATTTGCTATCCCCACACCTTTCAGATCTTTTTTTCCTATATCTTTCATTGCATCACTTCTTTTCAAGTAATTCTAAAGAAAAATTCTTTTAGAACAATAGGAGTGGCCGGTTCGCCGGAGGCATACGCTTTCTTCTGTAAAACCACAGTTCGGCAGTTTTTAAAGAAAACTTGGTCTCATTTTGAAAAATTCGTTAGAAGTCATTGACCACCCGTGTAGCTCGACCTTGCTGCTTCAAGATACAAATTGTTTTCGTAATTGAAGGACCTTTACAGAGAAAAACTTGCAATTTCTTTTTTTTAAAAATACCAGTTAAAAGAGCGGGTGGTCCTGTTCTTAAGCAAGTAGACCTGAAAGACCAATAATATGGGGAGGGGGGAAACAAGAATTTTCTGCCTATTATAATGAAAGCACTGCAAATGCTAATAAGGTTTCTTAATTTTAGTTTGTTTATTCGAAATGTTCCGAAAAAAATAATTAGTTTTTACTTCTGAGAACTTTAATTTTTTTAAGAAGCTTTTACTACCGGAAAAAGAAAGAACGCGATACAAAATATGATATTAAATTTGATTATAATATTGATTAAGACAAACAATCACACACACATTATAATTAATTTTCTGACCATTTTAATACTTTAAAAAATACTTTGAGTCTGAAAATAAGTTATGAATTTATAGATATAATTTTTGTATAATTTTATAAGATACACAGAGTAATTCGACTCAAATCAACTTTTTTGTAAATTTCCACACAATGCACTAAAACGAAAACATAGGGTATTTTTATGCATGATTCTGATATTACCATACATATTGCTAGAATTATGAAATATTTGACAATCTAAGTTTAAAGATTTTTTTTTTTTTAAATAAGGTTTTTTAAGTCACTTTTATTGAAATTAAAACACTTGCAAGTATTTCTATTCTTTTTTAATGCACATTATAAATACATGCTGTCCAATTAATATTCTAAATATCTATGCATATTCAATTTATTAGAAAACGCATTTAAAGAATTTTCATTGACTTTCCCAAAATGTTCTTAAAATATCCGAAAAATAAAAAATAAATAAATAAACTGAGCAATAAAAAAAATAACATATATGATTTGCTTACAACAAATAACGCATTCAGTCAGAAGTAAACTTAAATATATATTACAAATATGAATGAAAATATTTGAAAGTTTGATAAAATATTTACATGCAGATACATATTTGTTTCCAATATAAGTAGAAAGTGAAATATTATAGCTGAACTATTTACGAACACGAATATTTAGTAAGGTTCGTAGCTACTTCTTACAATTGAATGTGATATATGTATATGTGTATGTAAATATTTTTGTGTGTAGCGTGTATGTATATGGGTGTGCGTGTTTGAATGTGTGTGTGTTGTGCGTATGTATATGTAGGTAAGTTCGTAGATATTTACATATATCAGAAAGTGCATATTGTAAAGAGAATATATCAGTCTGTTATGAATATTTTTTCTTTTCATGATAAATGTTTTTTTTTGTAGTATTTTATTTAAAAAAAAGGCATAACATTTTTTTTCTGTAACTCATGCGCCATTAAAATCAAGTATTTAACTATTAATTTTTGCACCTGTCTTACATTTCTTTTTGGTTTATGAATGCATAGAAACATTTTCATTACAGTTATATCAGCAATTTAATATTTTAAAATGTAAATCTGTAAGTAATTTACATGGAAAATCTTTCCGCTTTTCTACAAAATTTTTACTCGAATATCAGTTAAATATTGTTTTTGTGAAAATGATGTATTGTGTGCGTGCCATAACTAAAATGTCTGATTTTATATCAAATAATATAAGAAATAAAGATACAAGACTATTTTATTAAAAGGTAATTCCTTATTTTAACTGTTCAAGTGTTTATTATTTTTTTAAATAAATTTCAGTCAATGGCTAAATCTTGCAATTTTTTCACTATCAGACTGTCCAATTCAATCAAATTAATACCAATAAAAATATGGGAATAATCCATTATTATGCACCTCATTGAAATAAAAATCGATGAACCGTTTAGCATTGAAGCAATACATCTACAGATTAACCCCTTAAAGGCTGATTAAAAATTTACGTGATTCGCTCCCCAGGTGTTTGTTACATTAACGTGCAGATGTGTGGTGTATTGGGGGGAGGGGAAGGGGAGGAAAGGTACAAATAAGCAAATTTTTCCTCTAATATTCTTCCTAAATACTCTCAAGGTCATTTTATTCCATTCCAAAGCCTTTAATACTGTTTCTGATACCAACACAAAAAGAATCTCGTGTTTCGGTAAGACGTATATATACCGGGCAAATCGGCACACAGGTTGAGCGAAACGGATATATACGCCAGTGGTAGTTCAGGAATTAAATATTATTTTGATAACATAAAACTGTTTTTGCAAAAACAGTTTATATTTATTTACCATTTCATCAGAATTAGTACTTAAATTTAACTCAAATCTGAAAAACAGAGATACTGTTTTTTTTTTTTCCTCATTATTCATTTCCTTGAGTGGAAAATATAAATATAAACAATCCTCATTTACACACATTCTCTCTACTTTAAGAAAATAGTTTATTGCATCAGTATTGGTCATTTCGTCCTTGTTTTATATTCAATGTTTTCAAAAACAAGAGGGGGGTGGAGCGTTTTGGAAGTTACACAAAATTTATTTACCTCTCAAATTTGTTAATTGAATATTTTAATTTATTAAAAGTGATAAGTATTGCAATTATATTTATCATATTAATATTAACAACAACCATTGCTCATTAGCATATTAAACAAATCAACATGATAAAAAACATCTAAATAGCCCTATTTGATTGATACCAAAATTAATTCGTTTCATGATGCCGCTGGTCAATATACTGAAAGAAGAAATAGTGATTGTTTATTTATGTACGGTTGGTAAGGCCATAAAACAAATTGCGAGGATAATTGACCAATAAATGTTCATAATGAAATTGACCTCTATAAATAAATCAAAATCTTTCACTGCATGTGAATCGATTACATGTTCTTCATTAAAGTTGTGTATAAATTAATATTTAAAAATACCTCCTAGGAATACTAATCAAAAGTAATAATGATTAAAAAAAGCTTTTAATAGCAATCTTGAAACGCTGATTAGAGATTATATGCGAGATATATCATAGCAAAAAGTGTTTAGCAAATTAGCAATGGAAGTTTTAACTCACACTTTAGTGAAGACTGTGATAACAAATATGTAAATATTTATGAAATACATGAAAACAGATTAATTTCCAGCTATATATACAATTAATCTTACTTTGAAATTATTTACGATATTAAGACTGTTTTATACATTATTTTCCGGCATCACTCGTGCGAAAAAACGTCCTAAAGTTCTCGCGCAGTGTCTCACACCCAAGGGTGTTTACTTTTTGTTTTTACCGTAAAATTTGTATACAAAAGTTAAAAAGGAAGGAAAGTAGGGAATACAATATGTTTACTACATTTTTCACACGTAAATTTAGTTTTTCTGTTTTTTCTTCTTTTTTTTATAATTGTATTTAGTACATTATTTATACACTCCTTTAATCTCGTCGTAAGTGAGTGCAATGTTTTCACTGCATCTTATTTATTATTATTATTATTATTATTTTATTTTGTATCTTTTTAAAACCAAACTTATAGGAGTAAACTTCTTTAATCTTTAAAATCAAAAATTTCGGAATTTATTTTCTCTTGTTCCAGCAATAGTTTTTTTTTTCAAAAGTTCATCTGAAAGTGGATAAATTGTGTAACAGTTGTCTTTTTTAAAATTACATTATTCCCAAATGTTTTTGTGTCTCTAGATATAATCATTTATTTTCAATAGTATCTCCCTCTTTTAAATCTGGATCGATTTCAATGTAGGAATCATACTTACTTTTGTACTCTTCATCATTTGATTCTTCCTCATCATAACCGCGAAGAGAATTTCTTCATCTGGAAATACTGTGTTATAATATATCTATTAATACTCTATCTATTAAATTAGATAAATATTACATTTCTTCATCATAACTACAATAATACGCCGTAGCATAAGGAAGATTTAAAACGTTCTCATGAATTCAGAACTGTAACGGTGATTCACGCGCAGGGTATGACATAGCCGAAGAGGCAGTATCCAAAAATATATATTTAGAATTCGCCTACAAGCTAAGGACTCTCAAATTATATGACCTTAAAGTCATCTACACGAAAAACTATCCATTTTCCAAAAAAATTTTTGGAAGAAGCGTTGAAAAAAGTTAGACGGCGGGTATGACATACCCTGCGTGAGAACTACTGGATTGAATCAGTGTAAATAAGTAAATACTCGATATGTGAAATAAAATTTAGTCTTGTCGCAACAGTGATTAAAATTTAATATATTTGAAATTTTATTTTAATATTAATAAATAAATTGAATGGTAAGATAGATATGACTTACAAAAACATTGATTAAATAAGTAAATAAGAGAGAGAAAGAGACAAAACTTTTATATTCTTAAATAATGTTTGGATCTTGTATGTTCTTAAATATTGAACAGCTTCATTTTGTACTTCAAATCACCATTATTATTTTGCATGACTTACTTTTCCGTTTTTAGCAAAACTGCTTATGTGTAGTAAAATATTTATAATAATAGAATTATTTATATTTACTGCAGTAAACTGTATCTTACTTAGATGTGATATGAGATATTTGTTTACATATAAATTATAATCATGTATATCTCTTTTATACTAAAATCTTTGATACAGAAGCTAATAAATAACACATACGATTTCAAATTTTTCTAAGAAACCGTAAACTGCACTTTAAAAACCTTCAATTCATCTTCTTTGGCTTAGTGTAGTATGATTTTTGAAAGCAGAATTTTGTATTAAGCAACGATTTTTTCAGTGAGGAATACGGTACATTCTTAAGTCTTCCGATGAAAAAAGAAATGCACTTTAGCGAGTTTTAAGGGAAACACATGTCAAATTTTCTTCCAAAGTCAGAATTATTTCATTCATAAATTACCAAATAGAAGTTTTACATCTTAAGAAAATTGTTCAAATCCCAGCTAACAATTTTTAGGATTTATTTTGACTTAAGAAAAATAAATTACTTCAATCAACTGAATCGTGGAAGATGCTCGATTATGTTAGTGCTCAAAGTACGAGCAAACAAATGCTGAACTTGTTTTGGATAAGGCTCAATGTATGCTGCAGTATTCCAGTATAAGGTAGTCTTCTACCGTATCAAATACATTAATATATAGACGATGTAAATAACTTATATATCCTTTTGAATGAAATTTGTAAGAATGTGAAATTTCCAATCCATTAAAAGGAAAAATGAAATATTTGTTATACATATGTGTGTGTGTATGCATGTATTATAGGTGTATGATAGAATCAAATTTAATCTTTTTTTTTATTTCAGGAAGAAATATATATCTTATGGAAATTTCTGCCAAACACATATTCTATATTCTTTGACAGAAAATTTATATTTCTGATAGATAAAGGTAGAAGTCAATACATTGAATATATATATTAATGGTTAAATATTGTTGTGTATGGTGTTATATAGCTAAATAAATATTGTAGAAACATTTGTTTATAAAAACAACAGATAAGATTATATCATGCATACAATTTATAATATGTGTTCCTTCTTTAATAGTTAAATCCACCAATAGATCAGTTGTGTCAACCATTTCTGGAAAAATAATAGTTTTCATTTTTTTTAAGAAAACGGAGAATTGTTATTTTTACATATGTGTGTGTATTAAAAGCTCAAACACAGTGGCACATGAGAACCAGGGCCTACTGTACCCATCCTAGCATACGTGACCATTGGGCACTGAGGTGCATGAGCAGGTGTCCCGATCAGGTGGCCAGATTGAAGCGAGACCCCCAGTGTTTAAGGCCCCAAGCAAGCTTGATACTCATTTTTCGACCCACTGCAGAAGGGATGAAAGGCGTGATACGCTACCACTCGACCACTGGGCCTTCACATGTATGTTAGGCTTTTGTATTATCAGACCACTAATGTGAACCCATATTTGTCACTTTTAAGTATATTGAAGAAAGCTAATTATGTTAAATCTAAAATAATCTAACGAAAAATTAAGAACTTTTTCCATTAGCTTTTTAAAATTCAACTGCTTTGTGCCAGTATTAAAATTTAAAATTATATTTTGAATTGGTTTGCTCTTAGATCTCCATACCATAAGACATAATTTTTGCATACGTAAGTTCAATTAATTATATTTGTCTCCATATATATCCACTATCATCCCTAATGACCATTCGTATTTAATCTCAGTCGTTGATGAACTTAGTGAATTTAGCGCCTTGCGATACACACGATTCTGGTAGGAGTGTCATCAATAATATGAAAAAAAAAATTTTTTTTTTCAGTCATTTAAAACACTTTTCTCTCAAGCTTTGTGTATATTAAATTCAAAGTTCCTATTTTTTTTCCTTTTTCTGATTCTACGCAAAGATCTACAGCCTAAATTGTATTATTTGTTCTTTAGAACTATAAGAACTGGAACCTACCCAATTAATTCAATGAAAAATTACGATTAATTTAACTCTAAAGGAGCTACTATACCTTTTTCTTACTTCTCATGAAAAAGAATTAAATAAATTAATTAAAACTATAAAATTTATATATATATGTATTAAATATTATATACAAGAATTCCGGGCTTAAAGTATCCAAAAGTAATGGCTTATTATTACGGAACTACCTATCAGAATGTAATAAACTGTTAATTCTTGGAATGGAAAACTCATCGAGATTTTTTAGGTTCAATCCGATCGGCCATCCATGCGGACATTGTTTGGCAATTGCAGACGATAAACTTTTTACGGCGACATTATTAGTAAAGATGTGGATGCCACAGTAAAAGTTGCACAGTGCGTACTTTTCTTAACTGAATTTTAATCAGTCAGGCTTGTACAGCGACGTGTTCGAACATAATGGAATGTCGACCCTCCGATATCAAAATATATCCACCAATGGGAAAGAGCTTTAAAGTAGTCGGGAACTTTGGTATCTCAAACTGGCAAGAATCCTTAAGTTTTCGCGATAGAAGACACTGTTGATTAAGTGCGTGATACTTTTTGTCGGAGTCCTGATAAGTTTATTAGTCATGCCAGTAACGACATCCATTCCATTCTGTTCGAATACGTCCCTGTACACGCGAGACTGATTTAAAATCCGTTAACCAAAGTACGCACTGCATCTTTTATTGTGGCATCCACATCTTTACTAGTGGAGTCAGCGTAAAAAGTTAATCGTCTGCGATTGCCGAATAATGCGAGTATGGGCGGCCGATGGGACTAGACAAAAAAACTTCGATTTCCAATCCATGGATGAACAGTTTACTATATTCTGATGAGTAATTCCGTGATAATAAGCCATTACTTTTGGATATTTTTACCCGGATACCCTGTATTATGTATATACATAACATGTATACATGTATATATATATAAAGTGAGAGAGAAGAATTATTTAATTATACATATATTTCTTCTTCAGTATATTCAAAATAATTACAGGTAATAAAATTATCTTTATGTAGTGATAAATTTAATATTATATCATAATTATTTTAATTCACAAATAATTTAAATTACAGAAGCATACGTACTGAATTACACATCTATTAGTTTAATAAATTTTACTTACCCTTAAGATAACAGTAATTAAGAATAAAATAAGAAAAAAAAAATTTCTTATAAAATAATGAAGGATTTTTAATCTCTTAGGATGAAGGTAAATAATCTCTGTTACGAGTGATGTATACCTCAAAATATTACAGATTTAAAATTCAACAGTACCAATTTAAGTAAACTATACACATAAAACGTTAATTAAAAACCACTACTTATTAATAAGTAATACATATAAATTTTTCTTAAAATGTTATTGCAATTAAACTTAGTATTTTTATTTTTATCCAACTAACGTAATTTATTTTTGTCATCCTATACATTATATAGAATAGGTAAGTATAATTAAATGCGAATAGAAGAATAAAACATGCCTAAAATTTGTCTAACCGAGAGAAGAGAAATAAAAAATAAAAAGGTATTAGAAATCTTAATTTAAATATTTTTGAAAAAAAAACAACACTTTTTAGGTATTCATTGGTAAAAAAATAAAATAAAAAGTTTTTTTTTGTTAAGTTTTTACAATTAAACTTGTTTATTAATTTTTTTAAAAACTTTTAAAAAAAAAAATGTTTGGAAACTTGAGTTAATTTTCTTAATTGAATTATTTGCTTAGAAACTTAAGTATACAAATAGATATTGTAGATAATATTATGATAAATTCACTTTATATTTGTCTTGACACTACTTCCCGTTACGTGAACTGGTAATTTAATTCCCTTGTAAATAGCCCATGATATAATTTCGCAGCGTCATCAACCTTTTAAATATAATATAAGTTGTTCTTTTTTCTAGTTAAGTCTTTCAAACGTAACATAAAAATAATTGACAAACATAACGCAGACGACTATCAAGCTGCACCTAATCAATTTAATTTTGTGAAGTTATAGGAGACCTTAATATTAAAAAATATAATAGATTATGTTAAGTTTAAGGTAGATTAAATATTTCTTAATATGTTTTATTAGTAGAAGAGTTTTCGAAAGACATTGATATGTTTGTGTTAGAATTACCATATATTTCTTATAATTAAAATAAAAACAGAAGATAAACAGGAAATTATCTTGAAATCAGCGGCTTAAAAAATAAAATATTTTTACCCCAGGGGTACTCAAACTGATATTTTGGAGTACGCCAAAGAAGTAGATTCAGGATCAATTATGAATGTTTTAAATGTGAAACATGTATCAGATGAATTTTAGGTTGTCTCACAGCCTTCTAGTTCCCAAATTCAGCTTCACTTTTGTCTTGGAAGCACAATATCATAAAAGAACCAGATTTAATCTGCCTGCAAAAAGTAGGTGGGAAGAGAAGTCTTTGAGGATAAAAAATTCGAACATTAAAGAAGAAATTACTACATAAGGAAAAGAATTACTGTACATGTCTTACAGAGTTCTAACTAAAAACCCGTTATTTTGGAATTTGTTTCAATATACTTATGTATTGCTTAAACTAAATAATTATTTTGATTTTTGGTTATACTCTCACTTGCATTATATATATAATATAATAATCAGTTTGGGGAAGGTTGGATAGACATAAAACGGGTTAAAATCCTCTTTTTTGGGAAACAGTCAACAGTAATATTGTTGCTGCAAACTGCTGTTGTAAGAGTATATCATCCATCACTTTATATTTGCTAAATTTTAATTTTTTTGTCATCTTTTAATGGTATTCAAGCTATTTCTATCTCTTAGTTTGAGTTTATTATATATATATAAAGATAATTAAATTAGTTTTAAAATTAAATTCCCTATATAGCACTTTACTTTTATTTTTCATTACATCTTCAAGTATTAAGTTAATCACCAAATTATTTCTCTGAAGCATATAGCCTAACTACTAAACATTTCTGATCCCAGATCATTATACTTAATAGCCCTATATGTCAGCATTAACTTTCAAGTACACTCATAAAATAAGAGGTACTTCTCACATCTGGCTTAAGTGGTAAAAACTTAAATTTCACTTTGGCGTTCTTTATCTCTCTGCCTCTCAGCGTCAGAACTTGTACAGATTTCATTGAATAAAGATCCTTTTTTAAAAATTAAGACTGATTCTGGCTCGAAACATGCCATATATATATATATATATACTGGTGTGCAAAACTTAAGCAACAATGTAAAAATTTAGCAGATAGCCATGAAATTGCAGAAAAGAAGATCTGGAGATCAGTACAGTGAACACGTAAGTCAGTAGAAACGTCATGCGTATGCAAATATCAGGAACAAAACGTCAGAAGCGATGTGAGCGTACGCAAAACGCGTGGTGTCGGCACGCGCTGCTCAACAGTAGAATAAAATGAAGGATGGAGACGCAATTCAACATATTCGCTGTAAGTGCCAGTGAGTCAGTTCGTGAAATATGGATGGAAGAAATCACCTGGACGACTTCACGCGTGGAAGAATGATCGGAAAGCTGGAGGAGGGGCGTACTGTCACCAGTGTAGCTGCAGAGTTCGGAATCAACAAAAGTGTCGTTTCGCCCGCTTGGAAAGCGTTCCAAACCACAGGAACAGCTGTTAGAAAGGTTGGTGTGGCCGCCCGAGGACGACAACTGCAGGGGATGACCGATATATCATCCTGCAGGCGAAAAAGGTTCGACAGCAGTCAGCAAGCGCCATTGCTCAGAAACTCTGTACAGCAACAGATCGACAAATGTAGCGGTTTACTGTGGCCAGACGCCTTCACAAAGGGGGCCTGTTTGCCCGCCGTCCTGAACGCTGCCTCTCGTTGAAAGTTTGCCACCGAAGCCACCGTTTACAGTGGGCCAGACAGCACAAAAACTGGACAACTGATCAATGGAGTCGAGTTCTCTTTACGGATGAGAGTCGGTTCAGTACCAGAAGCAATTCTCAACGCGTTTTGATTTGGAGAGATCGGGACCCGGTTTTGTCCCAGTAACATCAAGGAAAGACACCGTTACGGTGGTCCTGGAGTTCTTTTCTGGGGAGGCATTATGCTGAACGGGCGAACTGAGCTTCACATTTTCGACAGAGGGTCTGTAACCGGGGATCGCTATTGTGTGGAGATACTTCTTCCCCATGTGCGTCTTTTCCGAGGTGCCATTGGCCCAGACTTCATTTTTATGGATGACGATGCACGGCCACATCGCACTCTTGCTGTTGAGGAGCTGCTGGAAAGTGAAGATATCACTCGAATGGATTGGCCAGCATGCTCCCCAGATTTAAATCCCATCGAACATGTGTGGTATGCTTTGGGGAGACGTATTGCTACACGCTTACATCATCCGGAGAACAACCAACAACTCAAACAGATGTTGATTGAGGAATGGGCACTCCTACCTCAAGAAATGTTGCACCAGCTGGTTCTGAGTATGCGGAGATGGTGCGAAGCAACCATTGTAGTAAGGGGAGGGCATATACCATATTAAGGAACATCTGCTTGTTGTTCTTCCTGTTGGATAGACAATCATGAGTCACGATACTATGCGTTCAATAAAGCTTGTTTTTGTTTGATTCCATACCGTATGCGTTGT
Source organism: Trichonephila inaurata madagascariensis (assembly GCA_019973955.1). Taxonomy (NCBI): domain Eukaryota; kingdom Metazoa; phylum Arthropoda; class Arachnida; order Araneae; family Nephilidae; genus Trichonephila; species Trichonephila inaurata. Next base: position 41,233 of record BMAV01004067.1, read on the forward strand.
TTTCCTTTTTCAGCGCCGATGATTTCGTCATCCTTCACGTACATAATACTCTCCCTCATTTAAGAATTTCATGTCTGTCAGATGATTTTTCGTGAAGTTATGGCAATAAACCCACCTGTTGCTTAAGTTTGGCACACCAGTGTATATTAACTCTCTACTAAATGTATACGCAGCTACAGATAGACCAGTTTACAATAAACACAATAATCATCCTTGGTTCCAATTATATCAAAAATAACAGTTCTTAATTCCTTAATTTTTATTTTTATTTATTTCATTCCTAATCTATCCATTTTTCTCCTGATGATTTTTTAGCAAAATTCCTATTTTGAAGATTTAAAATATTACTGTGTCATAACATTTATGAAAAAATACATTTACCTCCCTTCTTAACTGTGTTCATGGATATAAATTCCTATTACATATTTGTGATCAAATTTATCAGACATAAAATTTGAATGCAATTATTTAAAATATTACAGCCAAGGATATGGAAACATGATAAAACAAAACGAATAAAAATCAATTTTTCCATATATGGGTTTGTTTAAATAGTACAAATAGTTGAACTTAAGTAATTCTTTTTATTTCTGTAAAAATATTTTATAAATAAAAAGTAATATTTAATTTGTAAGCCAAAATAAAAAATTGCAACCATATATGGGAAGCCATCGTGACAAAGTAATCACAAGTTATAGCATTGTGCATATTTGTGTGAAGGATCCATTACTGCTTCATTGTGGTTCCTCCATTACCCACTACGTAAAGCATTATGAAATGACGAAGGGTCAAATCTGAGAAAAATAAAGGTCAGGCAGATAAAAAGTAAGAAACATCAAAAGAAACATAGAACCTTATAGGAAAGGAATCGTCAGTTCAAGGCAAATGAGTAATGCTCGTTCTGTTGCTGCAAAACCGATTTCCTTTTACCGAAGTTGCATTCTTTCCAAGTTAAAAGGAAATAGAAAGCGTTTTTACTTTTATACTTTGATTAAAAAGAGATGAAAGAGTTGGAAAAGATACAGGATTTTCCACCTATTCTTTCTTCTATGTAGCTTCGAAATGCTGTATTGTTGTGATGCATCTTCTTTTGACGCACTTAGAATGTTAATAATGGAGCAGGTACCGTGAAGGCAAAAATGATTACGATTGAAATATTCTCTTCTCTTTTCTTCCTTTTTTGAAGTTCAAACATGTATCAAAACGTTTTTACTATTTGTTTGCATGCATTATGTCCTTTGAAACTTTGTACGAGTGAAATAAAGATTTTTAAAATTCGCTAAAAGCTTACAAGTAAATACAGGTAGCAAAATGTATCTGTAAATGTATTTTCTTTAAATATAAAAATTTTGGGTCATATGTTAAATTTTCAATGTAAGCAAAATTTTAATCCTCTTTGGTATTTAAATTTTTTGAGAAAAATATATTAACCATAAGATAAGTTAATATTGAAAAAGAAATGATTTATATGATAGGAAACCTCTAAGAGAGACATGTATTTTTTGTAAGTTATTTCACCTCAGAAACATTATAAAAAAAAAAGCTTCAGACATTGTGCTATAATATAATGAGTTATAATTTAGTTTAATGAAAAAAATGTAGTCTAAAATATATAAGATCATTTATTAAGAAGTTATAAAACTTTTTTTTTCCTAAAAGAGAAAATCCCACTGAAAAAAATAATTGAGTTCGATGAGATTTTACAATGTTGTTGTTGTCGTGTGATTTTTCCCTGGGATACATATGAAGCACAAGTGGAAGAACAGAAACATACAGTACAAACAGATGAATATAGACATTTATTACAGATGATGATCATAGCATATAATAAGAAGGGGTGCGCTGCTTTCCATTCGAGACGGGAATCCATTGCAATCGAAAGTCTGACTTCTTTTCTCGAAGAAAATACAACCATGCATTACTCGATATTCAAACCCGAACCCACTCAGTTACAGGCCGAGGAGGTCATATTCACCATATTGGCTGGGCGGCATTTTACAATACAATTACTTTTAACGAAATTTAATTCATAAATTTGAAATTTTAAAATGTGTGTAAGACTATTTAAAAATACACACTTCTTAAAATATTCCTATCAGCGTTTTGGAACAAATATTACTGCTTTCAAAAACTGGATTCGTGTCTCTATGTGCATAAATGTAAATTATGTTAATTAAAAAAATATTGCAACATTTATTTGAAGGTATATTTTATCATAAAGCGTATGTACTCTTATTTTATGATATAATGTATTTAATTTGGTTTTACTTAATCATATCATAGCAAATACTGACCAGGCAGGAATATTGACAATTAATCCCTTCTCAATAGAATTAATTCCATGATTTCGGATTAATGTTAAAAGACAATAAAGCAAATATATGAGAGACCTGAATGTTAAACTTTCTGAAACTGTGCCATCTTAAAAGATCTTTGAATTTTTTTTATATCTTCAAAAACTTACTAATAACTCTAGAAGAATACTAGACAATACAAATAATAACTTATATATTCCTATTAAGAGATAAAAGTGACGGACATTACATAAAATATTCCAGTTTTAAAAATTATTCATCAGAAGTACAAAGAAAACTCCATCTCGTAACATTTTTTTTGTCAGAAATTTAGAATACATCCATAATTTACACCTTCATCCATTCAGTTCTATTTGTGTAGACAAAAATAATCAAATATGCATTATAAACACAACATAATGTCATTGCAAAGAAATATGTAGAGCTCAAAATAAATCTAACTAATGTAACTTTTCGAACAGTAAGTAATTTATCAATTTAATCTTAACCTGGTACAATAAATTACAACTATTTATCTTTAAGTCAGAAAGAGAGAAACACGTTTTTGCATTCATTTTTCCTTTTAGAAAATCCTTTCGGAATTATTTTTTATAATACAATAACACCTGTTTTTAAAACGGAATTCCCATTCCGTTCCTCAAGGGAAATAAGTAACATAATGCAAAACTTACCGCCTACAAAATACATTCGACAACTAAATTCGACAATAGAATGTATTATTAGACCATCTACACATTGCGCGAAGCGAATTCAAGACAAGGCTTGACCTTTAGGGTGTAGAGATCAACTTTTTTTTAATACGATTCAGGCCTTGCCTTTTAGATCTCATTCTTTTTGTTCATCAATCAAGGTCTACGTGACAGTAAACTCATATTTTCGAAGGCGGTTGCGTAGATAAAAAGAGAGAGAGAATTTCAATGAAATTCACGTTGTAAGTAACAAAAACAAGATAAGATTTGATAAATCCGGGAGTATTTATGTTATTGCTTTTATAGTGAGGCAGTTACTATCACAAAAGAGAATAACTTTCTACTTCATTCAAAGAACTGCGCGACTCCCGTTCTCATTTGTGGGTTATGAATGAAAAGACATGTCATGTCTAATGTATTCAAGGTCGTTTATTGATTTTAAATTTTCGTAATGGTTTGAATGCGCCTTAAAGGTATAGATAAATAGATATGTCATATTTTCTCAATCAGAATAAATACAATGCTTCAAGAACAGGAACACAATAATGGAATTAAATAACAGCATGGAGAATAATGATTATTCAAAATCCAACAATGTACATTAGTATTTTATTTTTTTTCATTTTTAAAAAAATTAATTTATATATGATGACATATGAAATTAATTCCACTAGCATTCTACATAATGAGCACCTGACTAAGTATTCCATTTCTAAATGGAAAAAGTGCTTTTAAATTATTTAAGTCTTTTCAAATTTTTTTAAAAAAATTAACTCGCCATTTTGCTTACATATTGTATAAATGAATCATTTATTATGTTAGTCAAAGTTTAAAGTAATTATGATTTTTTAAAATTGAGTTATATCTTAGAGTTTTCTACAGTTTATTTTTGTCAGATTCAAAGCTCCTTTGAAATTCATTATCATTGATTTTCTAAATATCTGCTTAAGAAGACTCATTAATTGCGCCATACATAATGCAATACCAAAACTGTAGGCAACAAACCTAGGATGTTTGTACCACAGTGACAAGGGATACATTGGGTTGGTACTCAATCTCTATTTTCCACACAATGCCAAGTGCAAGCATTTAGAATATATTGATTTTTCGTTTATAAGCTACTCTGAACAATGAGTTTTGGAAGGATGATTTCCAAAATCCTCACTTTTGGGCATTAATATGTAATTTTACAAATCTGGTTGAAATGTATTTTAATTGTTCTGCGAGAAGAGTTTATCTTCTTATGCTGTATTTACATTAGTTTCTGGAGTCCTCATAAATTTACGCAATAGTATTTATTTAACATACTTAGTGTATAAGTATAGATCTTCTATGTTTGAATATAAACTGCATGTTTAGTAATAGCGTATACAAAAGCATAAAAATAAGTTGTAATGTTATAATACATGAACTTAAAAGAAAACTATTGTCCATTTGCTGATTAAAAGATTGATTTATCACAACTCATACACCTAATAAATCATAGTAACCACGATAACTTAGTAGTCAAGGTAACGGAATTGTGGATGTGGAGTGCCATGAGTTCGAGCCCAGTACCACTGAAGACCCACCGCGTAGGGGAGTGATGCACGTTTACTCAGTCGAGAGTTTAAAATTCCTTCCATTGGTGCGGTAGTTATGAGAGGAGGGTTCCAGCTCAGGTATCGTCCTCGTTATTTGACCATGGTTCAAAATTACGAGGTCCGTCGCGAAAAGCCCTCCTGTAGCTGAACAGTGCAACGTTAATATTCTCTCACTCATTGACGATTCTGAACCGAAATCAAATACTTGGCTCTTTTATTAATTATGATGATATTTGTTAAATCATTTGAAAGCATGTATTCACACACACAGTCCTCTTTTTCTACTCAATTTAGACTTTCGCTAAATACAGCTAGTAAGCGCTGTAATTTTTCAGTTGGCGTAATTGAGACCTGACGTCACCTGACTTTAAGTTTCAAGTTTTTGATAAACTGATCCGTGCTTTCAATAGAGCCAGTCTTAATATGCATTAGCTGCCCTGCAAGAAGAATTTCTCCCGTTTTGTTCTGGAAGTGGAGGGGAGAATTAAGATGATTTTTCTTAGGACATACTTCACAGTCTTCACTTCTGGACGATGGTACATATACATGTTTATATATATATGACATATTTCGAAGACCCTGTAACGACAGCTATGAAATTCAAAGTCTTTATTGAATGTACGGGGTTTCCTTCGTAGGAAGAACACTGAAGAAACGTGTTACAATACTTTTAAAAAGGCAAAAGGATCCCGACTTAGGGGAACAACCATATTTATATGGGGAAAGTCGGAAAAGAGAAATCGAACATTGAAATTCTCCCAAAGCCGTGATTTATGGGGCTTTCCAGGATTCTATTGGTTCTGTCCCTCTAGACAGAGTTGGTACTACGTCTATAAGTCTATAGTCTAGGTCTATAGTCTATTTTATTAAATATATATTACTGTAATACATATTATTTTTAAACGAAGGCAATGCAAGCTTGATTATAACAAATATTTGATTTTTAATTTCTTATTCTGTGTAAATTATCGATAATTTATAGCAAAAGTTTCCGACATTTTTTTTCTTTTTTGAAATCCTTTAAATCTTAATTTTAAGATTGTGGACCCATAAGTACGCAAGTGGCCACGGTAATCTTGTCGACATGATCACGAACATGATCCGTTCTGTCGTGAATTTGAGCCTTATTGCCACTAAGAACTTTCCTTGTTGAGATGCTGATGCATGTACAATCTGTCATAGGTCAATACCCTCTTGTGGGTGTGGTGTGGTAGTTTGGAGAGGTGATGCCAGCTGCTCAAGTGTCATTTTTGTCTCTTGACCATGACTCGAATTTACTAGGTTCATCTACTGCGGCGTTAATAAACATTATCCTTGTATGTATATCTAATGTTTTAAAATGACTTACAAATGTTTATTTATAGGTTAAATAAATATAATGAATGAATAATTCCAATATAACAGAAAATGTATCATTAGAAATGCAATACACAAACATCCTAATTCCGGACTACATTTAAGACATTTTGGTATGAATTGACACTTTTTTCGAGTGGTTGCATTCGTGGAAAGGATGGCGATGTTTTTATACTTTAAACATCCGTATTTTTCTTATTCCATCATAAAAATGATTCCACGAAGTATAAGAAAAAATAAATAAATAAGCATGTATAATTAGAGGTGGACGTATAAGACAGTCACAAAAGCATTCATTGTCTGCTTCCGAGATATCAACGTTTTACTGTCTTTGTCAACAGGAAGCTGTTAGAATGACATGATTTCCAGTAAAAGTATTCTAATTCGTTCGAATACGAGTGTAATGCAAGATTGCACTATCCTGTTTTTAAAACAATAACATTTCAGTTTGGGAGATATAAAATTGTGATTATTCCTCAGTATGCAGGTAAAATAAAAATTAATTATCATCATTATAAACTAAAATCTCTCGAGTGAATTACGTATATGTATTACATAAAAGAAACGGGCTGAAGAATGATATTTTTATTATTTTAATCTTCAGAAGGGTACTAATAATCACAACCCTGAAAACAACATTATTATGTGTTCATAATTTGTTAAAATACAGTTCAGAGGAGCATTAAGTATTCATTAACACAAAGAATGCCTGGTGGCTGAGTGATAGTGTATCATGCCTTCACGTCACAAGTCCCCGGGCTGGGCAATGTCGACTCTGTCTTTCATTCCTTCAGTGGATTGATAAATGAGTACCGAGCTTGCTTCGGAACTAAACACTGAGAGTTTCACGTCAAACTGATCGGAACATCTGCTCATGCCCCTTGGTGTTCAAGGTCACGAATACTGAGAAGGGCACAGTCAGCTGTGGCGTTCATGGGCTGCTGCGCCACTGAGTTTAGTTTTGTAATACAAGGAATAACGTTCATCATAATAATAAGCATTATTCACTTAAAATTATTGCGCTTAGCCGATTATTTTACTCTAGAATTTTTGGTAATTTAAATACTGACTTATTTTTCAAGAATTTTCAATGGAAAAGTTTTTTTACCTTTTAACGAAGGAACCTTCCTGGAAATATAACCGCAACTTCTTAACCGAGAATATCTGGACTTCCCTATGACTTATTTCCTTTCATTTTATTACTACTACTAAAATATTTTTCTGTTATTATTCTTTAATCATGAACATCTTCATAGATTCTGTGGGAATTACTTAGGAAACGCTGTTTTAGAGCTTAAATGGACGTATATCCTTATTTAAATGTAGGTTATATTTGTTGAATCAACTGAAGCAGTTAACTGACTATCATACAGTAAAATTTAGTGTGATAAAAACATACAATCCCATTTAGAAAGTAAATCTTACATTTGGAAGGTACTAACTTATATAACATTTTAAATTCACCCTACTTTTAAACTTTAAATTATCTTGGTATTTATCAAAAAGATGATTACTGACTACTTTTCAATTCGTACTATTGGTTCACTCTCTTCCTATATATATATATATATATATATATATATCTTGTTTAAATTTTAATCATCAGTAAAATACTTTCTATTCATCCATTCAAGTTTTTCGTTCATTACATTTTTTTAAACTTGTATTGGATGACACTTGATGTTGTTAATGCAGTTTTTTTCAAGTATTAATTCATTAATTAAATTAAAAATGAATAAATAGTAACAAACGAAAAAAATAGTCCAAGTATACAGAAATGAAAATCGTTCGTTGTGTCCCTTTAGCGCAATGGATAGCGCGTTGGACTTCTAATACAAAGGTAGTGGATTTGAATCTAAACTGGGATGGCCTAATTTCTGAGAATGTGATTTATTTTTTACTATATTCTTTATTCTATATTCTTTATTACTATACAAATTTCCAATCATCAATAAAATACATTTTTTTCATCTACTTCAAGTTCAAATACATTTTTTTAAACTTGTATTGGATGGCACTTGATGTTAATGCAGTTTTTTCAAATATTAATTCATTAATTCAATTAAAAATGAATAAATAGTAACAAACGAAAATAATAGTCCAACTATACAGAAAGAAGAATCGTTCGCTGTGTCCCTGTAGCGCAATGGATAGCGCATTGGACTTCTAATCCAAAGGTAGTGGATTGAATCTAACCTGGGATGGCTTAACTTCTGAGATTGTGATTTTCTTTCCTTACCATACTTTAAATTTAATTAAAGAACAAATAGTAACAAACAAAAACTAATCCCACACCATGTAAAGAAAGGAAAATGGAAATTGCAAAGAAAATCGCTTTTCCATTTCGCTAATTGATATTGTATTCTTTCTTATGTTTATACATATTTAAATTAATTGTAACTATCTATTAAAAAAGTGACTAAAAACATTTCTTGGTTGGCTTAGATAGGAATTAACTTAGTTTTTTTTTATATTGCTTGTTAAATTGTAAAATATTTCAGAGTCAAAAGAGAAAATATAATATTTTTAAAAACTTACAGTATTTTCATGCCTCACTATTTTTAACTGTTTCAACATGTCAGGAAAACCCATTTATTGATTGATAGATTACTTTTCAATAATTTAAAAAGCAGCGTTTTGTGACGAGATTTTGATTTATTAAGATGTATGAGGACCATTTTGAAAGACAGTGATTAAAATGTTACATACATGATTTTAAATAAAGTGTATCATTAATATTTTAAGTTTAAATGTAATTTTAACGATTTGCTCTAGTATTCATTGATTTGGAAAATATTTGAAATCTTAACAATCAATAATTGTTAGTTCTGCATAATTCAATAAATAACACTTAAGGAATTATTTACATTAGAAAACACGCTGAAATTATCAATCTTGCCTAAATCGCATTTTTGTGATACTAAGAGAGCAATTTGATTTTAATATTTTTTCTTCTATTAAAGGAAATAATTGAACATCGGATGTATCTCTGTTGTATTTCTGTTTAATTATAAGCCTTTCTTTTTTTACATAAGTCATTATTTCACCCCTTCCGTAACAAAAATTGTTTATTATACAAACAAGAACTAATTAATGAACCACGTACATGTTATGAATGGATGTGAAATATTAATTAATTTTTTAAGTGTAATTTTTTCTTATTGAAGTCTACTTCTGCCAATAAATGATCATTTCCCATTATAAAAAAATAATTCAATACTTCAATACTTTTCAGGTTATAATACAATTACAAAGGAAATTACTTTAAAAGAAATTGCAGTCGAACACTATTGAATGAACTGCTAAATCCGGAAAAATATTTCATTCTGTGGAAAAATAGTTAAAAGTTTATTTCTTAATATACCTTATAAATCACATAAAACCAATTTTAAATTCATAAACTCTATGTATTATAAAAGTATAGCTATATATGTAAAAGTGACTACTATAGTCATTATTACATGTTTCTTTGTAAATTATTATGTATTTATTACATATATATTTTACACACAAAAAATAACTCTACAAGAGGATAAAACATTGTCCAGGAATTCACTGTATTTTCACTTTAAAAAACAATTTTACATTAAAATTAATGAGAACTTTTAATCACATGTTCTAATTTTAAGCCGACAAGTAATTTTAAAGATATATTACTTAAATCCAGTCACTTTAAACACATGCATCCTTAAGTTTGATTACTAATAAAAATCGTTAATTTTATTTGAGTTATTTGTTTGAAAAATTACGAGAAATTTATTGCTCTTGTGTGTTAGGCCCCTGGTAAAATCAATTCAAAGGTCATCGATCACCGTAAAATGTGTTATTAGAGAGAATAGTTTGAATTGTCCTGAATTTTTTAAAAATAGAGAGAAAAAAATGAATCAAAAGAGAAAAATATCGTTGAATAGAAAATGTACATTGCTATTCAGGAGGTTATTTTATGAAGTAAAAAGGAAAATGTGATCTCTCTCTCTCTTAGTTCCAGAAAAAAGTACGTAAAATAGAAAAATTTGCGAAATAGAGATTCGTAAAATGGAGGTCTGATTGAATTCAAATTATCTAAAACTTAATATAAGAATACTTGTTTTGCTTTCTTTTTAGACATAAATCAAATCTGAGTCTTCTTATAGCGGCATTACTTTATTAATAGATTCAAAGCTTATTGATTAGTAATAGAGTTTTTGTAACTTGCTTGGATGCAGTTTTGTGGAAAAAATATTACTTTTGTTCAGACTAGGAATTTTTCCTTTTTGTAGAACAAAAAAAACGATTGCGAAGAATAATTTAAAAGTTATTAGCTTATCAAAATTTTACTCTTAGTCTTTGTACATATTAAAAATGAATAACGGTGATATTATTCAAAACCTAAATCATTTTTTCTTATTTAGTACCTACTTTGATATTCATGTCCAAGAGTGCATAATATTGTGGTTCAAAGTATTATATCTATTATACATACAAAAATATATGACAGAAAATTCACATCACTAATTAAGTTAATTCGCACTTTAGATGATGACATATATATGTTACTATATTGCTAAGCAAATAACTATTTTTTTTTAAAATTTCTATATGATGTTTTTACTTATTAGATGTATCAAAAATATATCGTTAAAAAAAAGAAGATACAAGTTTCTCATAATTAGATATACCCAGAATATACATATAAAAAAGAAGAAATCATACTACTTTTACTTTTTTTTTGTTTAAAAAAGTTTTTGGTCTGAAAAATGATTGATATTCTACATGAAAAGAAAATGCTACGATAAATTCATCAATGTACAAATGGATTCTTCTTCAAGAAATATCGGTTCTAACCACTCTTATATCATTGTAGCCAAGAGGAAATTTTATCTGTTTAGTTTTTCAAAGTATCTCAAAAGAAAAAAAACTCACGATTCTTATGAAACTCGTGATAATGATTTTCTTATTTCTTACAATTGATTGTTACAGTAAAAGTAATAAAACACATATAAATGGGTATTTTTTAAGATTTCGTCCTATACTGAAATAATCTTTATCCGAAGAAGAAAATAATAATAATAAAAAAACATCTAGACATTGCGTAAGAAATTGCTTACCTTACGAGCCACTTTTTTCCATATCATTAAGGAAATATATCAAAAAGGATGAGACAATTATTAGCCTATAATACATTATGTACAAACTTTGGAAGAAGCTGTAAAAAAGCCGCAACGTTCAAGTACTCTTGCACATATACTTTGTGTTAATTTTCAACCATGCTTATCCATACCTTCTTAAAAAGAAACCAGTAAATTTCCCTGCCGACATAACATGGTGCATATCATCAAAGGTAAAATTCCCTCACATAGCCTTCAGCTTGCGTGTAGAAACATTAGAAAATAAGCATACGTCGTCAAGAATTAGCGTCAAGTTGGCAGAGATTTACAATGCCTGAAAAAAAGAAAAAATGGAATGTATTTTTTTGCCTTCACTTCTTAAGGCAGTTAAGTTCTTGATGAACCGGTCTTTTCTAAAGAAGTTCTGATCGCCATTCACTTTGCGTTCAAAGTCGGGTGCTTTCTTTTTTTGTTTTTAATTTTAGTGTCAGTAGTGGCAGAAAGTTAAAGCTGAACCGGTAACAAAACTGCTATCATGTTTTGTTTATCCAACGTGTTCTAACTTTTGTGCAGCATGTGACATACCGTGTGCGCTCTTGCGTTTCCTTGAAAGGTAAGTTTGTATTTTGCTTTTGGATGTTGGGTTGTTATTTTGATTTTAAGTCACTTGCGTAAGTTGATTAACCAGAAATATCCTGGTTTGTGAGAGGTTTAGGGGGAAAATTAATTTACTTGTGATGACAGAGATTGATTTTCATATTGAAGATTTTTAAATAATTTAAGATCAGGGAAATTGAATGATTTTTATACGAATTTTATCATTTGTATTAATAGCTATTTTTAAATGTTACGGATGAGATTTTATTTTTATAAAGAACTGATTTGGCAGATTAATGATCATCGTGTAAAAAATTTAATTTGTCAAATGAAAACAAATTTATCACAACGTACATGTATATTTTAAATGTTGAATAATGTGAAACAAGTTAAGAAAGAATGAGTATTTTAAATTGTTTTTCATCAGAAATCAATTTGTGTGTAATAATTTGGATATTGTGTAAACTATATATGTATTTTTTTTATAATGTGCATTACTTTTTGTCTAATAATATTAAACTTAATTTTTGATTACTTGGGGTATTTTCATTTTAGTACAAATATGTACTATTTCTTGCAGCGTCAATATTTTTAATCGTTATTGTATAACTTTCTTATTAGAATTTATGTACATCTGCATAAAAATAAAGATAAAACTATTTTTTTTTAGATTGAAGTAAATCAGTTTCGAGCGGAACAAAAATTGAGAAAGCAACAAATTGCGTGTAATCGTACAATATATTACTTTACTTAAGACAGCATAAAAGTTTTTTTTTAAAAAAAAATGTTAATTGTGTGTAGCTTAAAGATTTCAATACTTAAGACGAAAACCACTTTATCAAAATATTTAGTTTATTTTACTTGTTTCGGGAAATTAGCATATTTGTGAAATCGAAATTCCTAAATTTTAAAAATTGGATTGACTGATGATTTAAAAATATCAAAATATATACACATAAAAACCATACAACTAATATATCTGTGAAAAAATATTTATTTTAAAAGGATTATAAAGAATTATGTTTATTTATTTTGAAATAATTACTGAAAATTAGAATAATTCTTATTAAATATAGTTTATTTTTTAAAATTACTTTATGATTCATTATTACTTATAAATTTGTTTATAGAACGTTTCGAGAGAACAATATCAATTAAAATTGTTGATATATATTTAAGTTGCATTAAAAAAAATATCCAGTTTTTTTTTTACATCATATTTGTATTTTTTAACGTTGCGAGCATTAAAATAAGTTCATATATATTTTGCCTGTTAACTTTAGGTTTTAATTTTTACTGCACATTCATGAATGATTGATGAGGAAAAATATATCATACATTACTTATCAATGTCAAATTTGTCACGTTTAACAATGTTATTTATTTAAAGGCATGCGTTCTTAATTTTCAAGAAAAGAAATAAAAAAAGTGCATAAAATATTTATATATGTTATGTGTTTTTATTATAAATTTATTCCAAATAACAATAGCTAAATTTTACGATGTTTTTTCTTATAATGATGCTGAAATCATTCTTAATCTATAATGTTGTTATGCTAATGTTAATTTAAATTTATGCCTACTTAAGCTCGTATTAGCTCTCAGTTATACAAGATAAAATAAAAGAAAAATTTAAGTGAGAGAGATTTCAAGCACTTTTTTTAGCTAACTAAACAATTTAGTAGGCAATTGTAGCACATAAAAATCTTCTTGACTGTTGTAAACATTTTTTTAATTCATTAACCAAGTACTTAATCTAAAAATAATGTTAAAGTATTTTCCTGAATTATGCCTACGAAGAGTAATGTAGCTTAGACTAAGCATTATTATGAAGAATGTTTTAGGTAATTATCAATTATTTTGTGTTTATTGGCTTATTAAAAACAGGGTAATTTTAAAGCAAGAAGCCATAAGATATGAGTGCTAAGAATTGTGTTTTTGTTTTTATTCTGTAGAGTGTTTTATTGTAAGTGTGCTTTTGTGTTTATTACCCAAATAGCTTCCAATTTAAGGCAGAATAATGAGCATACTTTAGGAAATAAACGCTACGAATTTTGAAAAATTGCTCATTAAAGTGAAGTTTAGCTTAGTATGTTTAAAAGCCATTGGAATGAATGATAGTGAAAGAAAACTAGTGCAACGAGTACTTGATACTATAAAGAGAAAAAGAAAACATTTTTTAAAACATATTTTCTTCCTTGGGGATTATATTTGTTTACTTTCTATAAATAGCTTTACTTTTCTTACAGCGTATTACACGGAATAGTAAAAAATATACATCTTCTTTTATAATGTAAAAGTATGCAGTTTTTAAAAAATAAACAGTTATGCAGAAGTAAGTAAAAAAGCTTCATTAGCAGTTTGTTGTTTTTATTGTCAAATGTGTTTAGTTTATCATTATAAAAATTATCCGATTCTACAGCAAAATAATATAAATAATATTAAATGCTGCAGCTAATGACTTTTAAATTATGGTTATATAAGTTATATACTTTATTACTTTGGGAGCAAATGCATAGATAGTAAAGCAGAAGGTACAATATTCGCCAGAATTTTGTAATAATTCATAAAGATAATATCAAATAAACATGCAAACATTTGCTAAATTAATTTTCTAATGAGTTTCTTACAACAATCAATGAAAATAAAGAGTTTCACCACACACTCAAAACAATTGTTAATAATTTAAAAGATTTACATGAGTTTGGGTGCTGTTGTTGAAAATATGTTGCTTATTTTAATCCTGTCCATTATATGCTTTTAAGTCTCCGTTTAAATTAGAAAATAATTTTTGTAAGAATGAAAGATATTTTTTCTATTTAAAAATAAATTGTTAAAATCTTGATAAATAGTTTTAACATATATACACACATTAGTTGTTTTTTTAAAAGCAAATAGTGCCTCTAAATGATGGTTTCTAAGTATTTTCATAAATCAGCATCTAAAGGCAGTTTTGTTACCTATGTGTATGACTAATATGTGTTTCTTTTGTAATCAGTTTTAAATTTATCTTTATTTACATTCATTGCAAGTACTGCTGTTAATTGAGTATCTACATTGTTATTTAGTATTTTTCTTTAAAAATAATTTTAAAATTGTCATGAATCGGTCAATTTTTTTGAAAAAAAAAACTTAGTAATTCTGTAACGTAGTTTTTAAATAACTTCTTTGCAAAATGAAAGAAGAGAATATTTTCCTATCATATACTTCCAAAATATATTACATTAAACAAAACTCATATTTTTAAGCTCATTTCATATTTTTATTTATTAAAAGAAAATTATTCACACACAATACTTGTTTGACAGGTTTACCAGTATTTACTTAATTTACATGCTAGAGAAAAAGTATCTCTACCCAAAAATCTAAGTCTAAATATAACTTTTTTATAAATATTTATTGATATATAAGCTGTATGTTTAATTTAGGAAATAAATTTTACTTTTAACGCTAATTGACTTCCGTTTTTTTGGTTTTTTACTATTTTTTAATTAAAAATATTAATATTAAAACTTTTATTTAGGAATGAAAGATCATTAATTTATATATCTAAGTATTTGAAATCTATCTAATATTATAATATGTGAATATGGTTTATATGAATATATGCCGTATATAAACAATTCATCATACACGCACTTCTTTCGAAAGTAAGTTTTTCACATATTTGCTGAATTTTTTCCGATCTTGAATACAACTACATGTTCTTAAACTTTCTTGAACACTTTTACTTTTTTTTCCTTCTAATTTTAATATTTTTATATGCCATATTTTTCTATGAGGTTGAGTTTGATAAAATATATCTTTTTTTCTCTTCTATTTTAAGATTTTTTTTAAAAAAAATCAAGAATTATTTGCGATTAGTTTTTTTCCCTTTTATTATACGAGATTAATTAAGAAATAACTTATTTAGATGTTCATCTAAGTGCAGTTTTTATTATAAAAAAACCATTTTAGTAAATGAAGCAATATATTTTCATTATTTTGTAGGGACCATATGTGGGTGATTCCATGAAATAAATGTGGTACGCAATCCTTCCAATTCAAAGCAAATGCAATCGTTACCAAAAGAAATGAAGGAATAATTCAGACCATTTTTAGAAAAAAAAAAATATTCTGATTTATTTATTTAATGTAAACCATTTGAATTAGAACTCTTCTCACGCAAATCTTGTTTCAAATTATATTCCCTGCATATCAATTTATGACTTTCAGGAAGGGTCAATTTTTGATATCGCAAATAATAAAACTGGAAAAAATCACGAATTATATGTCAACGATTTTCCAAAATGTATTGTATTAATTTTAGTTAATAAATTCTAATGCAATTAACCAGTTAAACATATATGTCCCTCTGAATGTTACATATAAATGGCCCCATTTATGTTGCACTGTAATTTACGCTGTATTTTTCTTTTCCTGGTATATTTTTTCTTTCGATTAAAAAAATACTTATCTTAAATGTGTAACAAGGAATAGGAAATTACACTACAATCTACTGAGTAGCCAATTTCGCCGGAATATCCCAAATCCAATGCGGATATTTTTGTTGTACTATGGTGTGGTCAGCTTAATAACGTCCGCTAATCGTCCACGTCTACGTGTGTGGTCGAGTGATTACAAGCCCCTGTGGTCCTCCCCGAGGGATGTTCCATTATATGATAGCATTGTAACGTCACTCATCGTCGTTTAATGGAACTTTCAACAAATCGCTTCGTCTGCTGTTCTAGTATTCCAGAATTCCCATCGGGGACCTGAAGGTTGGACAAATGGCAATATTTCATTTCTATTTCAGAGACTCAATCGAAAGGTCTTTATATTTTACTTTCGGTTGATGTGAAACTCAATATTTTATCAATCTAATTTTCTGAAAGCTGTATTAACTCCATAAACTATGTTTGTTTTGGTGATTATGAAAGAAAACAGAAGCAATTGTGATTCTTTTTGATTTATTGCAATAAAAAATATCGATTAAAATATGACCGAATAGGCTGTTGGTATGTTTTCACACAAAAAAAAAAGAACATAATTTCATATAATATAAAACAATGTACATTTGAATTCTAACTTTTTGCCCAAATACAAAAAAATATTTCCCATGCTTTTAATGCAAGATTTTAAAATCAATGCTGCTATTTATGACATCTTTTGAATGCTAATACTTGACGCTTGAAATTTGCTTTAAGCTAACCTGAGACCACTTTAATATTGTTGTTTAAAAATTTCAATTTTGCATTTTCTTATGACAAAATGAAGTTATGAAAAGCTCAATAAATTTATATTTGTCACCTAATTCAAATACATTTGAATAATGATTAAATGACAATGTTTCAATATATCTCAAATGGATCTGGAAATCTTTACATCAAACGATGCAATACAAATAAAGGAGACTATTTAGCAATGACCCTATTCAAAACGAGAGTAATATTTCATGTTGAATATCAACATAATGCATCGTTCCTGTTCTTCATAAATATATAGATAAAAATGAGAGTAAATATAAATATAAATAGTAAAACAACTGCAATATATATATATATATATATATATATATATATATATATATTTAAATATATATAATTCAATCACAACACAGGAATCAATAAAAAAAAATAAAAAAAAAAAATCGAAGCTAAATGAATCCTATAACATAAAAATCCCATTTCCGAATAACAATGGCGAATATAGAAAGACGCTATTCATTTTTGAAAATAATTGGATTTTAATTTGAACTTTCGGATTTTAGACATTTTTCTACCTAAGGATGAGTGCGTCATCTTTGGTGTTTGAGAGTTCACTTACATTATGCAATTATTTGTTTTAGAATTTTAATATTTGTTTTAGAATTTTAATATTTTAATATAATATATTTCAGAATGCGATGGCGAATAGTTTAATTTTTCAAGTTTAATGGTTTAATTTTAACTATTTAATTTTTAACTTTTAAATTTTTGACATTTAAATTTTTGACATTTAAATTTTTAACTTTTAAATTTTTAATTTTTAATTTTTAAATTTTTAAATTTTTGATTTTTAAATTTTTGAGAATTGGATATTTTGAGATTAATATACCAAGTTGCAATAGGGGGAAGGTTGGCGCCATCAAACTAGTTAACCCCACTTATCGGTCCTAAGTCCGAGGTTGCACTTGGATATTTTATATATTTTTATTTTATAAAAAAATTTTTAATTTTGTTTGAAAACGTTGGAATTTTGTCTTTCTATATTCGCCATTGTTATTCGGAAATGGGATTTTTATGTTATAGGATTCATTTAGCTTCGATTTTTTTTATTGATTCCTGTGTTGTGATTGAATTATACATATTTAAATATTTTTCATTCATGTGTTGGGCTGCTTTGCGCCTACAAATGTATGAATTCACTGGTAGATAATATCTTAATGATTTGAATATATATATATATATATATATATTCTATATTGAATAAAGTTACATAGCCTATATATATTAATTAAAGATTACTGGTGTATGATCCACTTCAATACTTTCATAATGCATTTTTTAGAAATTTTTAGGAGTATTCACTCTATAATGCTTACCTTTTTTCCCTACAAAAACCCTGAAATGTACACATACGATGCTTTTAACTTTTGACAAAAATGGTTCACATAAAGACAACAGGTCACGAAGTACCTCCTTTATATATCTCACTCATATAAGAACCATTTTTATTTTTAAGTAACCCGTTGTTAAAATCTTGTTCCTGAAAAGTGTTTTCTTCCATGGGTTCGAGATGGATGTATGGATGAAACGGTGTAAAATTGGGATAAAAATGCTCGGTAAAAGCTTCAAAGTGTTTTTCCAGTCTTTAAGTTTGAGACACGTTCAGGTCCCATCTAAAGGATAATACGAAGAATTTGTTGTCAAAGTGCATCACAGACATATCACTTATTCTATGGGGATGAATGCATTAGTTAAGCATTTAGATATATGTATCAATAAATCATTCAAAGCAAATTTAAAACGACAGTGTGGACTATGTTGATATATTAGAACGTGAGGAAACATCAACGAGATAGGAGACCAAATATATAAGTTGAGATCTAATTTGTATGCAATCTTTATTTTTAGGGCTATAATTTTTATACCTGCCGTATAACACGCCCCATAAATCTTTATTTTATTTTTTTCTGTAAGCCGCTTCCTTACAAATTTTTCTGAAAAAATTGTAAAATTTTTCACATTTTTTTAAAGTTTTATTTTAAATACAAGGAAACGAAACAAAAAAAAAATTATGTAGGTTTTAAGATGAGTTTTAATTTTTACAGGTGTAAAATCATTTAGTTTTAGTAATAGTTTACTATCCCGAGTTATCTCGGCCAAGTGGAAAGAAGTTATATATTAGTCTTTGTAAGATAGATTTTGAAACAAGGGCCAACACAAGGTGATACCTGATATTCTATAAACTAGTATCTGGTCACTTTTCTTACTGGCTTACCTCTGGAATTTCTTTTACGGGAGTACGGAGTACGCTGTCTCGTTGGATTTGATTTTTTTTTCTTTCGGTAGCAGGTATAACATCTGGAAAATGCCCTGAAGTTAACCTGAGTGGTGAAGGACTGATGCTGGGTTTTCCTGATGTGGAAGGAAACTCGTCACGATGATTTTCTGAAATTATTTTTTCAATCAGTTCCATTCTAAATTGTTTAGGTCTTTGTAAACCCCCTCTCCTGATTTACAGTACGAAATATAGGCTACATATAGAAGAATCACTTCCATTTTCAATGCCCACCTCTTCAAAATCACTATCTAAAAAAATCCTGCTTGCGCTATCTTGCATCATCGCCATTAGTTTACTTTTTTCACAACCGAACTATCCTTCCTTATACATTACTAATCCACAAGCCTATGTATACTATACAATTGGGAAAACACGTGACCTGTCTCGCCAAAAGATCCACGAAACCAACAAAACTTTGCAAACTGCCAATCAAAACTGAATATTTCCTTTCATTTCTAAGAGGTCGAGTAAAACCGTGATAAAACAAATCGTACTGACAAATTCTCCTTTCACCCGAGTTTTCTCGGGATAATAATTAACTGCATTATATACGAACCCGAGATAACGGGATAATCAGACAAGCGGTTAAAAGTGTGCGTTATGTGCTGAAATATACGATTTATAAGTATACATATAGTCTATAAACAGAAAAATGTGCCCTGTTTAAAACATTCTTCAGCCATTATGTTTAGTGATGGCTTTATATTGACTTTTCGGAAATAACTTCGAGCTGTATTTATTTCTTTTATACAAAGAAAATATTTAATTGTTTATTTATGATGAGGCACGTTTCCTTATTATTTGTATAATTTTTTTATTTGAATTTGTATCTCTGTATTATTTACCTTCATTTTTAAAATTGCTGTATTGCCCATGAATCACTAAATTTGTTGAGCATTTCATATTCGGAGATAGTTTAGGTACAAAATAAAAAATCTAGAGCTTTCATTTACATACCCATTTAAAAAAATAATTTTAAGGTTCATTATTGCGTAGTTCAATACATTTTATTCATTTACAATATATTTAATATTTTTAACAAAAAGTCATGTATTTATTTTTTAAACTAAAACAACTGGTACTTTCTTTTGAAATTTCAGAAAAACTTTTATAAGTTTACATAACATTTATTTTTTATCCATCTTTATATTATGTAACTTAATTTCTATTAAATATCCCCAAAAATATTTTCAACATGTTTTTTTTTATTGCATTTTTTATAAGTTCTTAATTTCTTTGAATTCTGTTTTATTTTGTTTTTGTTGTTTCATTATTCAAGAGATGAATACTGAATAAAGTTCAATACCAAATAAGTACAAATTTCAATAGAATATTTTCTAACAAGTTGATCACATAAAACGTGGTATTTCCATCCTGAGTCATCTTTCGATCCTACACAGTAATTTAATATAAATTTGAATTACAATACATCGAAACAAGTAATCTCTATCACGACGATTCCAGCTATCAAGAATCCGTGATTGAATTCCCTTATTTATTCCGGAAATATCATGCAGAAGATGGAGTATAAGGTTAATTATTAGGTGAATAGTCGTGCTACGAAGAAAAATACAAAAAGAAATCATGAACAATAAAAAAGAGATGCTCCCACCCTGACTTGATAAGAAAATTATATATTTCCATTGGGGCAAGCCCAACACTAGCGTTTTGATTATTAAAATGCGAATGTTCTTCGTAGAGCTTGAAATTTCTGAGTAAATGAAATTCAACAGACATATTTTCTTTAAAAAAAATACGCAGACCGTTGATGCAAAACATTTGTACAATTTCTTACAATGTTTTCAAGGTTGCAATGTATTTTACAATATACAGGATAAAAAGAAAATAATATTTACATACTGTGTAGGTATTCTTTTCACAGATAAAAAAATCCACCTAATTTTTCATTCATGTGATTAAACACGGAAATCACTGTTAGAGAAATTCATAAACTATGTACCAAAAAATTAGATAAAATATTTACCAGAAAAAGAAAACATATTTTATGATGTATTAGATCTCAACATATGTATTTTTGTATCTAATGATGTATTAAATTTCAACATGTATCTAATCTTTTAAATAAAAGAGATTTATGAAGAAGTATTATAGATAAACATTTAGGCATTTTTGAGATATCAGACCTATAAACCTAAAATTTGGTAAGCACATTTCTTCTATTCTGTAATGATCGGCAAATGACGTGTTTCAAGAAGGGTTACAGGGAATTTTTATATTAAAAAGCCCGGTTTCGAGTATTAGATTTACAGAATTGAAATTCGGTAATCCATGTTTCGGTAAGAACGTGTTCAGATCCGCTAACAAAGGGTTTTATGAAATAACTCCCAAGGGGAGTTAAGGGATGTATATTAAAAGTTCCCGTTTGTAAACTGTTAGACTTACAAACTTGAAATTTAGCAAACATGTTTCTTTTGTTAGTATAGATCTGTTTAAAACGGGTTTTGCGCAAAACCTTTCCCTAAAGGTTTTGTAGGGTTCAATGTTCTTTATACATAAAAATTCCCGTTTTCGAACCATTACACTAACATACTTGAAGTTCGATAAGCATATTTATTTCTTTATTGAGATTCATAGAAAGCTGAAATCTATGAGGAGCTGCGGGAAAGCATGAATTAAAAGTTACCGTTTCTGAACTATTAGAACTATCAACTTGAAATTTTATAGCCAAGTATTTTTTGTTTAAAGTTCCCCTAAGAACTTTTTTCACAGAAATCAACTCCCAAGATTGATATTGCGGTGTTTCTTTGGAGCATATTGGCTTAACTTGTAGACCTACATATTTTAATCTTGTTAGGCATGTTTTTTGTTTAATACAGTCTCACCAAGTGCTTTTAGGAAATATACTTTCAAATGGTGCGACGGGGGTTAAAGGCCATTATACATAAAATTTTTTTATCTATGGGACTTACAGACTAGAAATTTCGAAAGGCAAGTTTTTTCATCTAGTAGAGATTTGTTAAGAAAAAGTTTATCAAATCGATTGTGCCTTGGGGATTTAAGATAGTGCAAAAATAAAAATATATCGTCATTTTGAACTGATATACTTACAGAACTGAAATTTGTTAAGCAAGTTTCTTTTGTTGGTTAGAGTCCCACTAAGAATGAGCCTTAGGGAGAAAGTTTCCAAAGGTTGGATTACAGAGGCCTATAAATAAAATTCCTACTTTTGAAGTATAATACCTACAAATTTGGTAAGCACGTCTGTTTTGGTCAGTATAAATAAGCTAAGAATGGATTTTACGGAAATCGACTGTCAAGATGGACAGGAGCGTAAAAAATAAAGAGACTTTATTTTCAGAAATTCAACTCCTGTTTAAATCAAGAGGTGACGGCTATAATAATGTTTTTAAATACATATGAAAGGTTAATAGTAAGACTTAGGCATCAAAAATTTAAAAACAATATATATGTCCACAGGTCACGAAATACTCTTCAAAGCGGGAGATAAAAAATACAGGGAGAAAAGATAAAAATTATTATATTTGTGGTAAGGAAAAAATTCTGCAATTGTTTAAATCCTAATTTAATTTATGAAATTAGACACATGACTGATATTAACAAGTAAGGAATGTAGATTAAATGTGAATTTTTAATAATGAAAAATTATGGGAAAATTTTTTTAGACAAAGTATAATTGCATTTAAAGATAATGCTTATCATTTCAATCCAAAAATAATTTGATCTGTCACTCAAAAATATTCATTTAAATGATAAGTATCGAAACACAATTTTAATAAATTGTAAGTCCAAGATTAAAGATCAGGGAATTAACCTTATGATCATGTGATCAAATTTACATCGAATGCTATTAAATTTTTTTTTCGGCAATCAATTTCCATTCGTGTCAAGATTAATGCTTATAAATATGTGAGTACTTATAGATATATATTAAACGCCAACTTAAAAACCGAAAAATAGTTAAAGTGAATGTAATTAAAGCACTTACCATTCGAAAGAATGTCATTCAAATTTGTAAAGAGATTTTATGGATACTGAAACAAATTCAATTTTTGTCTGACCTTTATTATCAAAATATTCAGAATAGAAAACATTTGGAAGAAAAATTTGCTACTTTTACCATTTATTCCAAAGATTTTTTTTTAAAAAAAGAAAACTATATTTTTTGTATAAATTTCTTCAGCTTTATTGAGATTAATGCCACGATTTTTTCAAAACCTATAAAATAATACATTTATCACTTTCCTTCAAGTTACATTAGTTTTTTGAGATATAAAATATACCATATGTGTATGTTTTTAAAATATGAATCAAAAAGTTTTCGTAGGAGTCAAAATGTGGCTGAAAGATGTTTTGAGACACATGTGTTCTTCAAAGCTGGCACCAACGCAGGCTGTGTTTAAGGCAGGGAAACCAAACTTCAACAATACAAAACTGACCTTGACAGATTTATCTAAGTCCGAAAATAAATAAAGAAAACCTTTATCAAATCCTTTCCCAGTAGCACAAAAAGAAATGTTTTTTCAACACTAAGCCGGTAATATGTTTACTTAATCTTATAGGAAAAAGAATATTTAAGCTAATGATCATTTGATTGTAGAAATCTTGAAAAGTTTTCGATTTTCCAAGCAATTATTTTCAAATGCCCAAAGTGAAAGATGATATAAAAATATTCTTTAATGTCATTCGATAAATATTTTACAATTAACAAATTTGATGCATCTAACATGTGTGATTAAAATCACTCTTATTTAAAAATAAATTTAAGTTAGATTTATTAACTATTACGAAATTTCTATGATCAGTGCACAACTTTTATACTTAAACAATGATTACTAGATTCGTTGAAGCGTTATTCTGTCCAAAACAATGCAATTCTCTAATTTACGTTTAACTGTAGTACAAAATTACAATGTGTTAATTAAAAAAAAACTCCATTAATTTCCTTGGATATTTTTTTTTAACTATCCATAATTATTCTGGATAATGTTTTGAATTTCATTAACACTAGAACATCCAGGTTTCAATTACCCTCAAGAGTCTACAGGTATCGTTTCGACATCATGGTATAAAATATATAAAAAATTGTAATAACTAACTAATTGTAGGTATACGCCCAGTGGTGAGTGGTTTAGTGTGCATTGCGCTTCCATACCATAGGTCCGAGGCTTCAAACGCCGGGCAATGCAAGGTTGAATCAACTTTTCATCCCTTTAGTGGGTTGATAAAACGAGTACCAAGCTTGCTTGGGAACTTAACACTGGGAGCTTAGAGTCAGTCTGACCACCTGACTGGAACATCTACTCATGCATCTCGGGGCACAAGGTCGCGTATACTGAGTTGGGCATAGTTGGTATTGGCTCTCATCAGCTGTGTTGCGCCACTGAGTTAAGTTACATAATTGTAGAACTACTGTTCAGTAGGTTTTAGTTTTTAGAATTTTTAATATTATTTCATGCAATTATCATATATTTTGACCATTTATATCATTAAAAAACTAACGTTTAAATTATGTTTCGTGAAGCTGGTGCGACAACTACTTTGTCGCAAAAGATTTCGAGTAGCAAATGTACCAGTTACATTTTTATAATGCGGTATCCGTTTTAAGCTATCCCTAGCGACATATATATCAGGATTTATTGGGGTATATTATTTATTACTTCTTCACTTTTTCAGATTCTTTTGGTCACTTTCATTCAATCTTATGTCTTTATCGAAATCGAAATTATAACAAGATACGCATCACTATCCGATTCATTCTCAGAAAGCTCTCACAATAAAGTAGCAATTTCATCAGAACTTACAATTAGACCTATTAAAAAAGACATCATTTCAGGGTGTCTGCTCTGTACGAGTTTCAAAAATTGATTTTTTTTATGAGCAGATGAAAAATAATATGTACCGAAAGACTTAGACATAATGATTTTAGTATAACTGACTTATTTCCGCTTAACTCAATTACACTTAATTCAAAGTCAAATAAATATGCGATATCACTTCTGGAAATTTGTCTTATTAGTAATATCTACTCAGTGAACTATCTTTAGCTGAACGACTAATATTTATACTGCCGTTTGTAAAAAATGCAACACCATGAAGCAATCCTCAGAATTGAATGAATTCTTAAACAAATATCAATTATAGGATGTTACGTAAAATAGTAAAGTTTCAGAGTTACCGCGCACGCGTGGGGTGTGCAGAGCCCTCTGAACTGATGCTGAAATCGTATAAAAGAGGGCTAAACGGGACATTGAAAATAGTTAATGATTATTTGTTAGTTGCGAACGTTTAGTGGGACCTAAGTATGCCTCAAGTAGAAATAGGGATAAATTCCAACAATTTATGGAGTTTGAAAGGAACAGGATTATCTGTCTTCAAAAAGGAAAATTTTCCTATCACACAATAGGAGCTCGTGTGCAGCGGAACAGTTGCACAGTGATCCGAGTTTGGAAGCAGTGGACCGAAGAAACCGAACAACTCGAAAAACAGGCAGTGGTCGACAGAAGGTGACGGTCAGAGTACGGCGATCGACACCTGCTCCGAATGGCGCTGGGTGACCGTACAGCTTCCTTCAAGCGTTGGCAGCACGTTAGTCTACTGCTACATGTGTACTAATGTCCGCTTCGTTAATTCATCGACGTCTGCTGCACCGTGGAATACGTGCAAGGGTGCCTTTATACAAGATCCCCCTCACGGCAAACCATCAACGGTTGCATCTGCAAAGGATTCATAAGCACAGAGCCTGGCAAGCTTATTGGCACCAAATTGTCTTTTCAGATGAATTACGTTTCAGTTTGTGAGACCATGATGGCTGCATTCATGTTAAACACTATGCGATTTACTCGTTGATTTGCGGATTGTGTTATCGAAAGACATATTGGCCTAAAACCGGTGTTATGGTTTGGGGTACGTTTTTATTATGGACGACCAGATTTGCTACGAATTGAGCAAATAACAACAGGTACATCCGTGAAGTGCTACAGCCCGATGTCATTCCCTTCTTTCAAGGCATCCCTGGAGCTATCTTTCAGCAGGATAATGCACTTCCACATGTTGGAAAGACAGTTCGAGACTTCTGTTCTGCCCAACACATGCAACTTCTTCCTTGGCCTGGTTAATCGCCGGATATGTCGCCTATTGAGCACGTGTGGGATTCAGTTGGTTGGCGTCTCATTCGTGGTCGACGTCCTGCATCTTCAAATGACGAAAATTTGCTGCGCATACAAGTAATATGGAATTCTCTTTCACTAGCAGACATTCAAAATCTGTTTGATTCTATGCCCCGCCATATAGCAGCCCTTATTGCAGCGCGTGGTGGCTACACGAAATACTGATTTTGGACACTTAATATTGTTTTTTGCTTTGAAAATTTCGTCATTTATTTGTACTAATACAAGTCGTTTGTGCATTATATTTCATTTAATTCTGATGATTCCTTCATGGTGTTGCATTTTTTACAAACAGCAGTTTATAATGATAAATTGCCATGTGCCCTGGTGTTGAAACTATACAAGCGGACATTCTTGGTATATTTAGTTGTAAAATATTTCCTAATGAACCTAGAACCTGAATACTATTTCTGACCATTCACATTGCAAAATGTTTAAAGGTGATGAAAAATTTTCAAATTCTTCAAAAAATTCGGAAAGGAGAACAAACTAACCAGGCTTCGGTGACCAATCGACACAATCTGACGTTCCAGTAAAAAAAAAAAAACAGTTTTTTTCTGTAGCTAAATTTCTAGTTATAAATAAAAACCAATAATTTAAAAATTAATTATTAGGAACATAAATTCTTAATTTTAGTATAGCTCAAGTAGTCATAACGAAATATTTTTCGCAATTACTTTGCTTTTTAAAAAGAACCAATTTTGATATTTTAATATATTTTTTATTTCAATTCAGAATCAATTAAGCTGTTTTCTTTGCATAAAACACAAATAAACATAAATTATGATATATCAATGAATTAAACCTTCGCTTTATAAAAAAGAAATAAATTTATTTAAAAAAAATATAATTCAAAAACTGCTTTGAATTGCATGTTCTCATGCAAATATTTCATTTAGAAGATTCTTTTTTTCTTGATTTCGCATTGATTTGCGCAATTAGTAATGATTTTTTAATTCAAAAGTTGTATCTCTAAATGTTTGGTATTGTGGCATTTTCTGCAGAAAAAAATTCTTTAATCGTATTTAAAATTGTGCTAAATTAATATAACTGATAATAAATTATTTCCCCAAATTATGATTTTAACTCTTATTTGATAAGTAATTCATATTTCCTTTAAGTGTTATTTTTTTATTGGTTTAAGAATTCAAATTAAGATTTTGATACAAAAAATATTAATAACGACTTTCTTGCGTGTGAAGCACTAAGTAGATAATTTTGCATCTTTCCGTTATTTGTTATTTTTAAACTTTTATATTTTTTACAACTCTAATGTTAGTTTAAGAAATAAACTTATCACGTAGATATTTTTCTTTTTCAATTCTGATTGTTCTCCTTTTTTCCCTCCTTTTAACTCTGCTTTTTATTTTCCTGGTATTGCAGATAAATTAAGTTGCAAAGTATTTGAAATATTCCAAAGTTACAATATGTGGTTTTCAAAATATATGAATCATATTCAGAATTCCCAGGGACTCATAGAAACCGCAAAATGAAACCGGAATATAATGAATGTGTATAGCTTATTTTTTAAAAAATTTAGAAGATATTAGAAAAAATAACTTTCAAGAAGAAAATCTATATTATAGTTATGATCATAATTTTTTTTATATGATCTTTTAAGTTTAACAAAAAATTATTTTGAGATATTTTCAAAGAATGAGACAATAGTTATTCATTAGAACTTGCAGTTCTATTTGGACTTTATATGTATGTTCATTTCTAAGACTTTTTTTTAAATATGACTAAACAGACTTTTTTATAAATTCCGTTTTAGGGAATATAAGAATATTAGAAAATTGTTTAATACAAATTGATCGCACTATGAGATGAAATCTTACTTACAGCAAAAGTCATATGAATGGAAAATAGACTTTTCATTTTGATGAAGACACATTGGAAGGCAAAGGACATATTTCTTGGGTAAAATATAACTACAGAAATAAATGAAAATTACGAAGATTAAAACGATGAAAAGTAAAGTGCATTAATCGTCTCATTGACAGTTTAGAAAATATATAATTTACAGAAAATATTTCAATAGTGCTTACTATATACGTATTCTGAATTTATTCAATTTTTTCTTCCACTGCATTTTTTAAGTCATCTTCAACTAATAGAGGATTTTATTTACTCGATTAATATTCATTATTTTTTGAAATTTTAAATGACGAAGGTCTTTTCAAGAAATGACCTTTAAGTTGCCGTGGAGTTAATTGGATAATTTAACAATATTCTTACGAAAATTCTAAATTTAACACCGAATCACATTTAACTAACTATTTTACATTGTTGCTATCCAGCTTATATTCAATGCATTATTGTTTACATAACCACGTAAATAAAAATTGCATTCAACGTGGTCGTTGTTTCAAATAATTTATTTAGGAATAAATGTTTGAAAAATAGTTCATAAAGTTAGATCGAAATTGAAGAAATATTTATGAAAAATAATGGTAACTGAAATTGTAAAATACAAATGAATTTTAAATCAAATAAAATTGTAGTAACACGAGAGTCAAAAGATTATTTTGTGTTTTGATTTTTGAGTTTAAATCAGGATACTCACGTGAATAAAATCATTTACCGTAAAATCCAGTGTATAACGCGCACACATACTTTCAAGCTACCTTTTTAATTTTAAAGTATATTCGCCGTATAACGCGCAAACCCTTTTTATACGAAGGAACCGTCAATGTATGGAAGCTAAGCCATGATGCTTTAAATCCATTTGTTCCAGGTATTATCCATGGATTTTGAAAAATTAGTATATTTCGAGAAGAACAACCCTTTATGCTCATAAGGTATGCCATTTCTTTTAAATAAACAATATTCTGATCTTTGTAGCTGCTTAAGTTTTTCTTAAGGGGAGGCAGTACGATTCAATTGACAAAAATCGGTCAAAAAATCAAATATAATTTTTCTAGCCTAAATTATTTTTTATATACTTTTCTATAACCTCACAAAATTTGAAAACTCTTAACTTAAAAAACGAATTATGAAAGCTTTTACATTCATTTTTTTTTACATCCTATGGCAAATCAAAAACTTTAAACTTACTTATCTCAGAAGGTAAAATAACTAGTTTGTCTTCATTTAAAATGCTAAGGCTTTTTTATTGTGCCTAATGCTTTGAATTTTTTACCATTGCTAATAGTCATGTAACAAATGTTGGTATGATTTTTGAATCAAAGCAATACTTATTTTAAAAAATAATTTAAGAAATTGCAAATTTTTTAAAATTTCATAAAGGGAAAAAAAAAGTTTGAAAATACCAAATTGTGTTATGAAAATTATAAACTTTTGTTGTAAAAACAATAATATTTTGTAAATCAAATTTAAATTTTGTGAAGGGAAATTTTTTAGGAGGAATCAGACTACTGAAAAAATCACTTCAAGAAAAAATTTTAAGGTTTTTCTTAAAAAATTAAATAAGCTAACCCCTTTTTTGAAGACTCTTACGGAGCACAAAAATCCTTTTTCCCTATTTTCCATATTTGAAAAGTAAACCAAAAAAATTTTAGAAAATTTTTAAATTAAAATTTGCTTTAAACTCAGTTCTTAAGTGCATGTCCTTTTTTATTTTTGAAGCTATCTTTTTTTACCCGGCGTATAACACGCACCCGTAAATTTCGATTTTAATTTTTTTGTTAAAAGTGCACGTTATACGCCAGATTTTTACGGTGCTCAAATAAATCAAATTTAGAAAAAAACAATGAATTGTGTAACACATCACAACGTTTTTCATTTGAGATATTTTGGTCTTCTGAATAAATATAAGTAATATTCGTGTACATGAGTATAAATACATTTGATCTAATATTCTTTAAATAAATATACAAGCATATCATTAACGAAACTTATTAAGATGTTATAATAATTTTTCTGAATATACAAAATCATTTAAATGGATATTTTAGTATTAAAAAAATAATTAGCGAATAATTACATAAAAATTTTAAGGGATGTTAATAGATGTTAAAATTTTTAAAAGAGTTGTTTAAATTTTCGAAGTATAAGAAAAAAATTTTTTTTTCCTCCGATAAATTAATTATTATAACAAGAAGAAAGAGAAATTCTTAGCGTATACTTATCCAATGTATTATATTTTTTATTACTTTGAGGGCAGCCTTTAATAATTCATTCCAAGTTATAATATAGATTGTGTTTTGTAGACAAAAAAATTCCATCTTAATGATAAGCTTAATATATTCTAACTTATGAATTAATTAGAAAGAAAAAAGTTCCCCTTTAATGAATTTTAACAGTCTTCATTCGCCTGTAGGTGCGAGGATTAAATCAGTGAAAAAAAGGTCACATTATTAATTCAATTTTAATTAGCGGGAAAAAGGTGAATGAAACCAGAATATTCAGTAAGTTATTACACGTGAACTTCACGATCCTCCAAGGACATTAGATTAATAATTAAAGTAAATAAAGCAAGTCACACATAAATAATGGTAAATCTAAAACATTCTTTAATACTAAGTTTATTTAATTTTGGTATTTAATATTAGGCGTTACTTAATTTATTATTTGCTGCGATGAATAATTTAAGGAGGCACTTTTATACGTAAAAAGGCAGGAAACACACACAATTTTCATTTTTAAAGTAAATAAATCTGTAACAGCTAAAGATGGATTGATAAAGTTTTTCTTGTTTCCTGCCTATATTTTTTTCCCCTTTATGATAACGGTATTATAATATAACAAATATAATTACGCGGAAAATATATTCTTAGCAAATATAATCGTGAATGGAATTATCTTAATACATATAATCTCATTTTATGTACTTTGCATTTTGGATTTTTTCTGTCACTCATTACAGAGAGAAGTAAAATATAATGCAACACTAATTTTTGGAAGTATATTATAAATATTTAATGTATAAGTATTAATTTATTTGTAACTTAACAAGTTCACGTTCCATATGGAACTAAAATTTACTCTTAAAAGAAGCTCAAACTTATTTACATTTAACAACAATGAATGTAATCTATTTGAAATTATTAGCTACATAACTAACAATATCTTCAATATAGGAAATAAAATTAATTTTTAGGAAAGCTTGTTTCAATACAAAAGTAAAAGATCTATCGAAGGAGTATAAATAAAAGCTCTTTCGCGTAGAGATGTAAAAAAAAAAAAAAAAACTAAATATTATTTTCATCAAATTAAAAAGGGGAGTTTCACAAAATTTTAATTAATTAATTAATTTATTTTTTTAAATGATTTTCTTTCATTTTTTTGTAGAATTTTTAGGAATGAATTTTAAATAAACCCAATTCAAGTATTCGAAAAATGAAAAGTAAAGCACAGAGGATTATCATATTTGAATCTATTTCATTATAAATTAATCTTGAATTCAAATGTATTTTCCTATTCCACACAATTTCTAGTTTATTATAACATTAAAAGCAATATTATGCTACTGCAATTTTTTTTTTTCAAAAAATTCCAAAATTAGGAATATATATATATAAAAAATTTGCACGAAAACATTTCAAATATTTTATATTTAGCGACATCATGTATATATTAATATGAATAACATCCCATATCGATCTGTAATACCGAACATTGCTTCGTTTTCAGTTATATCTGTACAAGATTGTTATCCAAATGGATTTCACGATTTTTACGATTTCATTTTCCTCATTTGAAGCTTAATCTTAAAGTTCATTGATCCTAACGTATTTTGCAAGGGGTATAAATTGGGTTAACTAAATCAAAAAGAATGATTTTTGATTTTTATTCTCAAATTAAACAGTGGTGACTTTCAACGTTTGGCAAGTTGTATGGCATGACTCTTGGCATGAAATGGGTTTATTTCCCTCTTCCGGGGTCATAATGCATTGAGAATAGCATATGGCACACTTTGCATATATTTTTATTTATATATTATCAAGTTTATTTTAACAACAATGGCATTTATTAAAGATTTTCATTTTACTGTGCAATGAATTTAAAATCAGATCCACTAAGAGATTTTGTGAGTTGGCCTTTGGGTGCTACAACCGGAACAATAGAAAATGCTTTGCTGCATTATTTGCTACAAAAATATAAGATCAATAGGTCCCGCTTCTCCAAAATCATTAAAGAAGATTATAAGGTCACGTTTATTTATTTTTTTATCCATTAATTACTTTATTGATGAATGCTTTAAAATATGGAATGTTTAATAGTTCAAAATTTTTCATTAGTTATAGTTTATTCTTAGCCTGTGTTTTAAAAGTTCTCTCGAACTTGGCAGTGATTCATCTTTAAAGTATCCAAAAATAATTGTTCATCAAATTTAAATAAAAGAAATCATATAAACATAAAACAAGAATAAATAGGAAGAAATTGGGAAAAATATGACGTCATGAACTTGCCACAATTGGCAATAGGAAAGGTTTTTGATATCTGTGATATGAATAACAAAAAAAGAAGAAAAATACATAGGGGTTGTGGAAAACACAGTGTATAATGTAGTAACATATATAGCAGCGGTAGTAAACTAATTTGATCGCGATCGACATGTGGACCGTGAAGCCATTTTCGGGTGAGCACTTGAAGATTAGCAGTTAGTAATTATATACCGCAATATTCAAGATTAGCTGACAGTATGATTGGCTGATTGGATGACAGTATGCGGACTATAAGTCCCTTACTGACTATAACAACGAGAACTAACAAGAATAAAATGTTTTATTTTTTTTTAAATGGTATTTGA
Organism: Trichonephila inaurata madagascariensis; assembly: GCA_019973955.1. NCBI lineage: Eukaryota > Metazoa > Arthropoda > Arachnida > Araneae > Nephilidae > Trichonephila > Trichonephila inaurata. The sequence continues at coordinate 74,247 of BMAV01004067.1, forward strand.
ATTGATTGATAATAAATACATTATTTGATATTATATTATAATTGCGGCTATTATTTGAATGTTTGTATCTTTTCTGCTGTAAACTTGGTTTTAAAAGTGTGAGAATTTATTATTTTATTTTATTTTAGTTTTGCTGGTAAGCACATATTCCGCATTTATTATTAAGTTATAATAAATATTATAGACCTTTTCCTTACCTCACCACACCTACATCATTGAATGGGCCGTAACACCTAGAAAATATTAGAAGTAGCCCGTGCCTGAAAAAGTCTGCTCCCTCCAGATATATAACAAGGAATGACTAATTCTTCTTATATTGAGTATATGAGATTTTACGTTGAATGTTTTGAAAATCATAATTCGTCAGTAAAAACACAGAAAAAAGTTTTAAAAATAATAAATTTTCGGCATTCATTCACCATTTTTTACGTCTACCCTTTTGGGGGAACCGGGAATATAGTGATGATGCTACTTAGCCAAATTATATATAAACCCCATTCTTCTCATTGCCTCACTTTCCCTATACTCTCCTATATGCTGGAATTATGTACATGAATCTACATCTATTCTGAACAGTGAAGAATTACATGTTTTTTAAATAAACAAAAAAATTCAACTTTTTAAAAATTGATCTTTTTTTTTATCCTGTACAAAATTTTTTAAAGAGAAATAGCATACATTGAAATATATTATAGATTCAGCCTGCCATTTATATGAGATGATATCACTGGTTGTCCTGCCACTGGCAATCATGCGTAGGTGCAGAAACATGATAAATGTTAGATTTAAATTAATGTTATATAGAATTATCAAAATGTCACGCTAATTGCTACATTACTGGTATTCATAAATCAGTAGATGCTTCCATTTTATGTAATAATTAGTATTACGTATCATGAGAATTTTCAGTAATATCATCGAAACTTACTCTCGTCGGACCGTTAATACTATTAGATTAGTAACGTAGTATTCATTTATTTTTATCGAGATAATCTTGTGTAGGGGAGAGTGTAATATAATGATTGTTATTGGATATTAAGTTCACGCTGATTGCATCTAAATGCTATTTACCTGCAATAAAATCTAATATATTATTCTCGTGGTTAGAAATGGAGTTCCACATTATGACACGCCTTTAGTATCTTTTTTCTGGCTCGAGTGAAAGGTTACCAAAACTAGACAAACCCCAAACGGAAGTTCCCATGAAAGTAGAAGCGGCCAATGATTAGCAAAAATAGTGCGATTTGTAAAAGAAAATGTCAATATAGATGCAACATAAAAAAACGTAATAACCAGTTTAAAGAGTAAAGCGGTTTTATTCATATTATTTAACCCCTTAAGTGCCCATTCAACGTTACGTGATTCGCTCCCCAGTGGCACCGTTTTCATAGGCTCTCATATTCGGTACATTGGCCACAAATAAGCAATTTTTTCTCTGAAATACGCAATTATTTCGAAAAAATGGTCCAGTTTATTTAATTGCACTGATAGTAGTGCAAAGAAAAGGATCGTATTTCCGAAAGATATATATATATATATATGTTACCGGCAAAGATGAAACCGGCATTCTATAAATTTCTAGGCATTGTATGAATGCTTAAAACTACCCGGGAATTTTGAAAAGATTCTTATTTCACCATTCCCGGCATTCTAAAATGCTCGATGGCGGCAAAATGAAATACTTCTCCAACTTTCGAAAACTGTGCGGCAAAGGATGAGACTTTTTTAAATCGTCCTCAGGCTCAGGAATTTGTCGTTAAAAGGGGGTGTTCGGGGTGTCAAAAAAACAATTTTTTTAAAAATTGTTTAACAAAAATGGCTTTTTTTTTGTGCTGCATGAAAGTGAAGAAGCAAGCTGTATTGTTTGAGAAGGAATGGTGATCTATAGCAGGGGTAGGCAAACTATGGCATACGGTACAATTATCAGTGTCACTCAGCACTAAGCAAGAAATTGGTCAATTTTGAATGGATGGAATTTCATAAATTTGTAATTGACCTTATTTGACAAACATCTCCAGAAGTATGGATAATTAAGGAATTATGAAAAAATATGAAAGATAACTCTAAAGGCAAATTTACAGTGTTTTTTAAATTATTGAATGCCATAGCTGGAGATATTTAATGATTTGAAGAGAGAAAATTGCATATGTATTCTGCTTTTCCGCTTTTAGTTCTACATATCTAAGTAAAATATCTTTCCTCATATGAAAAATATTTCGAGTCCGCAAAGAAATTGATTAACAATTTAATGCTCAGAATCATGTGTCAAAGTGAAAGTCACAAATTATACCACATTTTTTGCGATATGAAGAAGAGCGAAGCAACACCAGGTTTACATGAAAATTTTCATTTATTTTTCCTATTTAAATATAATGAAGGGAAATACTTGTATTTTACATTGTCTATTTTTTATTTTTAATCATATGTTTAAAAATCATAATATATGTACAATTTCGAGTTTTTTAAAAAAAATTGTGAAAGAAATAGTTATATTTTATGCTGTTTATGTTTATGTTTAGTTATATTTTTAATTAATGCAAAATTAATGTGTGATAAAGCTTTAAATCAATATAATTGAACTGCATTCTCTTACTTTATGCCCGAACAACTTGGTTAGAATTAAAGATATTCCTGAGCAGGAAATTCCTCTTCTGTCAGTTGTAATTGCTCAGTCCAATGGAAGCAGTGATGAACTCGTGAAATGTATGTGTAAAACAAAGTAGCAAAATAAGAATGTGCGAAAAATGTAATGAAATATAATTCAAAATACCATTGAAACCTACCATGTTGCATGTAGGTTAATTTTAAGTTCTTATTTTTTTTAATTGAAAATTTTGTTTTTCTTAATAAAAGAAAGACATAAACTTTGTTTGGTACAACTTTCTTTTTTTCTTTATGTATTTTGAATAATTTTTTAATGGTACTTTCATTATTTTGTCAGAATAACATTTATATTCTTTAGAAATGTACATCATTGATATAATAGAATTATCTTGACCTTATATCAGAGTTTGCCTAAACAGCTTTAATCATTCTATAGAATGCCTAGGCAAAGTATGAAATCATTCTCATACTTCATACTTTGCCTAAAAACGCCCGGTATTCTATACAATGCCTAGACATTCTATAGAATGCCGGCATTTTATACTTTCCCAGCCAAAGGCAGGAAACGTACTGGTTGAGCGAGGCGTTTATATACTGTGGGGGAAGTTAAAGGCCCATAGAAAATCTTGCAAATTAAAATGCTTAATATATTATTTTTGAAAATTACATTATACAATTTTAACATATGATAGTTATTAAGACTCATGCTTCTGATAAAAACATATTTTGAATTTGTTATCCATATAAAGTTTGAAACATATACTTTTTTGAGAAGAAGAAAAATTGTAATAATAGATATTTTGTATGCTTCTAATATATTGAATTTTCAGAAATAAAAGATAATATTGTGATGTCAATTTCATTGGGCAAATAAATATATTTTTAAGTCAACTAGTAATTTTCTCCTTTTAACAATATTATTTTTCCCTATTTTCAGCCATGTATTTAAGTAAATATCCTAATGTCATTATTAAATAATTTTAGATACAACTGAATCCAAATTATTTATTCTTGATAAACATGCTTTTTTTAATTATGAAAATTAAAGCTTTACTATTTGCAACTTTAAATGAACTTGGTTGTTTGCAGAAATAAATTAGGTTTACTCATGTACTGATATATATTATTAAAACTAAAGTACGAGCTGAAACGCATTGTTTGAGATAATTAATTGTTCCTTCAGGGATACATTGTTACAGGAATCAAATGAAAGCAACGATATTTATATCCAAGGAAACATAAATTTGAATGATTCATTTTCATGACCTTAGATGGCACAAATTATCATCTCGACATCATTAATAAAATGCAAGTTGCGAATTAATATTTCTGTAAATATATTTAATAAGCAACTGCGATATATATCATCCCATAAAGGACTACTTAATTGTTAAAATAATGTTATTTAGTTTTAATAAGTGAAAAAGCATTTCTTCATAGCATTTTCAGACTAAATGTCAACTATATCGATATTTAAGATGATTCAATAATTGCGTTCATTTACGTGTAATGCGAAATGAATATAATTCCCTATAAACCGACATCTAAGTAGTTTTAAGCACAATATTAATTGACTAAGTCGTCGTTTCTGACCTTTTTTCTAATTAACAATGGTTAAAAAAAGTTTTGATGAAAAAAAAATATAACAAAAAGAAATTACTAATCGCCGTATAATTTGCATTTTCTATAAAATTTAGCAAAAAAGTGGAAATATAATTATAAAACATATATATATATATATATATATATATATATATATATATATATATATATATATGTATATATAACTTTGTATGTATATTATTAATAATTAAATGTGAATAAAACAATTATTGTTTAAGTTAGAGTTTAGTCGAGAAACAAAGTTACAGTACTGAAAAATGTAATTTTGTGAGAATTTAAGTATTGTAATAAACAGTCAGCATAAAGGCGATTCAATCCCCATTTCTCACCTTATTGTCTTTTATTTAATTATCCATAGTGTTAAAGGGGAAAAAATGCGCTATTAGCCATCTCAAAAAAAAAATACAACAAACACATTCCATGTACTTAATATTAAAATAAACCATATTTAAACTAAAATTTATTGCAGAAGCCATATGTACTACAAAGACAAACGTAGTGGGTTGTGTTGTTTTGTGACATAGGAAGGCACGTATAGTTGTGACGGTACCTGCTGAGGTGATTGACGCAATCAATCTGCAGCATGATATAAGCTGCGGTGCTTATATCACAAGCCTCGATTTACGATAAATATTTCGATTCTGGATTATGCACATCTTCTCTTAGCACAGTTTTTGCTTACAGTGCTCGCAAACATTTTGTGCACATACATAATTGACAAAAATATATTTAAAGAAAAGCTCCTTATATTTATTATTTTTTTCTAGACTGTCATTTATTAAATCATTATCTTTAACGTTTATTTGGAGACATGTTTAGCATTAACTATTGAAATATATATTCAATATTGAATTAATTGCTTTATAATAAATGTATGAATGAGAAAAAACTGTATCTATTGCTGTATAGAGAGGGAATACTAATTTAAAAATGAAGGTATCGTACAGTTAAAAAGAATACTTTTTTGAAAATTAAATTAATGAATCAAGAATGTTATTGATTCGAAAATAATATAAATAAATTTTAAGTCAGTATGTCTAAAATCTGCTTAACAACTAATTTAAAACATATTTTTTATTACATTTTATATATTTTCAATAACTTTTTAAACACTGAAAAATTAAACATAGTGAATTAATAAATATAATAGTAAGTGCAATATGATAAAATATGTACTTTATCAAATTTATTCAAGCTCATTAAAATCAAAATATTTGCAAAACATTTAATCAATCTATTTAAACTGAGTAAATGTACAAAATGTATAAAAGGACTTATTTCATCAACTGCAAACACATTCAAAAAGGAAAAAAGTAACTGAAATTCAAATTCGCTATGAGAACTCAACGAAATTTAAATATGCATATCCTGTTACTTCACCTTTGAACTTCACCAAACCCAAGGTCAGACTCTTCCCTTACTTTGGTAACCAAATATACTGAATTCCTAGTTCAAAAATTACACAACTCAAATATATTCAAAGCAAAAACTGTCAACCTCTCCTTAAAAAGATTGACAGCCCTCACCACTAGTTAAAAACGTGCACCAGCCATTAAACTGTTTTATTTCCTATAACAGATCCTTTTTAAAGTGATCTATTACATAAAATACTTGTTATATATGATCTTTTCTTACTTTAAAGAAAAAAAAAGCAAATGAATGTAAGGTCAGAGAATAATAAAAGTACAAAAAGAATTGTAGGATGGGACGAAAAAATAAGGGCAAGATGTATAACCCTCATCTGTCAGAGTCGACAATCGTAGAAATCTTCCCAAAGGCAGGCATCGATCCTTTTTTCTCCTTTTAATCTTCTTCCACGGACGAAAAGGAATATAGCATTGAGGTTCAACTAATCGTATTCGAAGCACGTGTGAATCGCCAACGTAATTTCGATGATATTTCCCCATTTTCTGCAGGGAAGGAAATTTGTTTTCAGATAGAAAAAAAGTGTAGGATAGGGTTAGACGTTATTAAACGAGAAACTTCCATCTATTCGTGCCTTTGACTGTAGGTTATGTAGGAGAAAGGGTGGTAAATGTCATATTGAATGATTGGGATTACTATGGACAGATTTTATTTATAGATGAGAAACCAATATTGGACATCCATTTTAGACCATGAGTTTGATGTATAAGGTTTGACTATTACATGTTTAATATATATATTATATATGAGGCTTTTCAAGAATCCAGTGTTATTGAGATATGTATTTAGTTAATTTGCAAGAAAAATGTTTCTTTTTATTGAAAAGTTAATGCTATTTTACTATGTAAATATTATTCCCTTGCTATTCCTTATAAGAGCATAAAATCATATTTTCTGCATTTAAAAATAAATATTGGATTTAAAAAAAAAAAAAAAAAATAATTCGAGTAAAAATTTTAAAAAATGCATATATTGAAAATATATCAGAATTTGACAAATGCCCATGGTAGCCTAGAGTTTTTCGATCACAAACTCTTGGAAAGCCTGTCTCAGGTTCGAGTCCACGCGGCACTGAAGACTTGTCATGTAAAGGGGACTGGTGTACGTTAAATCTATCGAGCTCACGTTAAATTTGTTGGTGTGGTGTGACAGTCTGAAGAACAGTTCTACGCTCAGGTATCGTTCTCGTCTTTTGATCGAGGCTTAAAATTAAGAGGTTCGTTACCAATAGTCCTCGTATTATTCCATAGTGCAGTGCTTCTCAAACTTTCAATGTTTGCGACCCAATATTCATTTCTAGTTTTCTTCGCACCCCCCCTCCTCCATAAAGTAATGTATTAAAATCAATGATACTATACTTTGAAGCAAAATTTATAATACGATTTCAATCTCTCAAGATTTCTCCGGCGTATATAAACGTCTCACTCAGTCAAAGCGTTAATTGCCACGGACGCATATAAATGTATTTCCAAAGTAAAATCTCTTATGTGCACTGCTATCCATAAAATTTTTCCGAAGGCTTTGAAATGCAGTGAAAGGACCATTATAGTGTTTACGAAGGATTTACTTATTTCAAGGGATTTGCTTATGTATTCCTTTTCTTCCCCCCTCCCTTTCCTTCAATACATCACATGCGCAAGCTTACGTGGAAAAAGGAGGCATTGGGGAGTGAATCCCGTAACTTTAAATTGGCAGTAAAGATATTTATTATAAACCGTACAAATTGTCAAGATAAGAATTAACTTTTGTATATAATTTTATTTATGGCAAGCCCATTTGATCACTGGAAATTATTAAACTTGTTCTTTGCTTAGTATTGTCAAATTAATTGTAAAATACATGGCGCAGTACTGATGCATTTATAATTGTCTTGTGTCAGTGTATATGTGCATTTTATTTTTTATTGTGTCAGAATGTATTTTTTGTTTGTGTACTTTCAGTAAATTAATTTTTTTCTTAAAAATAATCTTTTGTTTTTGACGTTTTAATATGCTCGCGCCTCCTTTCTAGAGTTTTTACGCTCCCTTCGAGGGGCACTCCCCACAGTTTGAGAAACGCTGCCGTAGTGCAATGCTCATCTAACTCTTACTCTCAGAACTTGACAATAATCCTTTTTAAAAGTATTAGTTTAAACTTATATAAGACAATGAAAGTGAACAAATTTTTTTATTTTGAAAATAATTGCTGTAATACAGAGAGAAATTTCAGAAATCTACCAAATCAGTGGTTAAAAAATTACTTTCAGAGGCTTAATTATTGAAGTAGGGTGTTTTATGTAAAAATAATATCTTTGAAAATCGATTAAATCTAGTATTTTCTTGTTTAAAATTAGGCTCAATCAATGACCCTTGTTTTTAAAAACTTTAATTACTTACAATTTTTAACTGTAAAAACAGAAGAAATTTAAATTTCGTTTATTAACAGCTTAAAAGTAATACGTGTTCGTCATTCATTCATATGCAATTCATCTGTCCAATTTTTTTCCGTTGTATTATTGTAGTATAATTTGTTAGAAAAATAAAATGTTCTATTGAAAAGACCGTGTTTCTAAGCCCATAATAAAGCTAGTGAATTTCTGGCTATGAGATGAATCTTGATTTATTAAAATAATATTTTTCTTTTTCTCAAAAAATCATATAATGTAAGAGATTTATTTTTATCTCAAATAGCATTAGATCGAGCTAACAAACTTTAATTTAAAATTAAAAGTAAATAAAGGAGAAAGCGCAATTCACAATCCTGCCTTGAAAAATAGATGTTCATTTAAAAAGGAATGGTAGATTAAAGAAGGAAATAGAGCTTGTATATTGTCCATAATAAGTGTTAAATATAAAATTTAATAATAGTAACTATTGAAATTGTGCAAAAGATCAATTTTTCAAAGACTTCAAATTAATGGTACTCAAATTCAGACACACTCAAACTAAACCCCATAAGAAATATTTCTTACTTTCATCACCAGATCTTTTTTTAATAATATTGCTGGTTTAAAAATCTTGAAAGTCACAGCTTAACGCCTTAACTGCTTCGGGCGTACATATTCGTTTCTCGCTCAATCAGTGCATTAAGTTTCCTAGATGTGTATATCCTTCTTTCCGAAATACGATCCTTTCCTTCGGGTTGTGCTATCAATAAAACTATTTCAAAGGGCCTTAAGTAAAAAAAAAAAAATGACCTTAGAGTTTTTTGAAAGGCTTATTTAAAAAAAATTGGGGACGGGCCTTTTTCCCCACCCCCCCCAATTTCATCGTTCGGTGGAAAACGATTGCAGCTAAGCGATTTAACTTATAATCGGCAATTAAGGGGATAATATTTAATATATATACTTTAAATCTCTTTCAATTTCACTTTTAGTCTTAACAAAATTGTTCCTTTTTTGGACAAAATATTTCTTCCGATCTCTTTGATACTAATTTTTTAAATCATATATTTTTTTTTAAAAAAATGTCTGACATTTAAAAAAAAATAACTTGTTCGATAAAATTTTTAATATTGGAAATAGCACCAACGCAATTAATTTAACTCCTCAAAAAACGAAATTTTTCTTTCTTTTTTTTGACATTTTTTGTTTTTCATAATTTAAATTAATTAATTATAATATTGCTTTAGTGGATTTTGAAACAGAAAAATTACAAGGTAAAACCAAAAAAAAAAAAAAAAAAAAAAAAAAAAGGAAAATAAAGATGAAAATATGAAAGAAAACGTAAACATGTGTTTGCTTAAAAAGGTAATATTTAATTTTCTTTCAATTAGGGAGAGAACTTGAAAAATTCAAGGACATGGCTTCCATTCACTTTCTCATAAAATATTCAAATTGATTGTTTAGTTTAAAAAATATTAAAACATCTTCCTACGTCCCAACAATTAAGGTAGTGAATAAATCAATTTTAAACGAAGGTACTATTAGTAAAGTTATTTAGTTATATGTTTTAAATAAGAAAGATGTCAAACAAAACATATATCTAAGGTTAAATTTTTCTTTGAAATTACAGCTCCCGTGAATGACAGGGAGAGTATTATATTTAAAGAAAAGAATATCTGTAAGTAAATTTTTAATATAAATATTTAGTGGAATATTAATTCTCATTTGTATATATGCCGGATTATATAAATGATTTAATGCAACATAATATGATCAATATACTTCTGGTTAAAAGGAAGAATTTAAGAGTTACAATATATTTCTCATGTGAAATTAGTTTTACGAATTATCTATCATTTTAATCTTTTTTTAAGCGTTTTCATAGTTTTAAAATAAGATTTCTATGAAGTAGACATTTAGACGTTCATTTTATTTATTTGTAATATATTCTGAAAATAATAATTTGGAAACTATTGAATAATCCATATGAATTTCTAAAATGTTAAGGAAAATCATTTAAATTAAAACATAATTATTTATTTACAAAACATTTATAGGAAAAATTTTTTTTGAATAAATAATTTTTTAAGCTATTAAGATAAAAAAAAGTATTGGTCAGTTTTGCTGCATATTTAAAATAAATAATCATTTGTATATTTTTAAAATATCAAAAATATGTATAAGTTTCTAATCATGAAATGTAATTAAATTGAAACTTCTTGTATAATACATAATCCATCTCCTTTTGATGGCCTTATATGGGGATTCTTCGGCAAAGCTGACCAATTGTTTCGGCGTCATAGGGAAGAAAAGAATTTATCTAAAACTAAGTGTCTCTTCCTGAAGAATCACTGGGTGTTTTAGTTGTCCATCAAATCTCACCTACGTCTTCAAAGACAACATCCTGTCTCGTTCAATATATCACCATTCGTGGCAGTCATCATAAATAACTTTCATTACTAGGCCTTGACAGTAAACACACCTTTCCTTCATCAAGTGGAAAAACCTAACCAACCCCAAGGTTCATTTATAAGTGGTAAAGTAAAGAAATTCAAATGTCAAAATATGTTTCAAGATATGAGGTTATTTGCATTTGTTTAAAAATTCATCTTTGACTCTAGTTGATACATTCTCCCTGAACTTCTTCCATTGAAAAATAGTTTTTAGCCATGATGTAAATGTGGCTGACATTTTTTAATGGAAAAATTTCCTGGAAACTATCCGTAAGTCAACAAAAAATATATTCTGATATATAGAAATTTTCAAAGCTGAATTTCTATCTATATATCAACAAAAACTGTAAGCGAAAGTGTGTTTTGATCGTATGCTTAATTTAATCGAAATTTCTGTTTGAAACTTGCGTTGTTTTAAGCATATTTAAAATATTATTTACTTATAGCTGGTTAAATAACTCAAGAGAAAAAATTCTTTGAAATAAAAATAGAAAAAAAAAACTTAAAATCTATGAACAATAATAATTTGGTATCTTGTATAGTTACTCATATACATTTATTCCCCCTTAATAAATTCTCTTTTTGTATATGTTTTTTTGCTTCTACTTTTATTATGCATGCACTAAATTCTATACCTAAGTAATTTCCTAAATGTGTGATACATATGAATTGTATATATATATATATATGTGTGTATGTATGTATATGTATATATATGTATTATATGTATATGCTTTTATTGTGTGAGTTTCTATGTGATTACTATTGATGTCCTTAACCACCTCAAACCCGTTATATCTGCCTTTAGGTAGTGTGACAGATCGAATTTAAACTATTCATTTTAATGTATCAGATCAGTTGATAGCCTTCCAGTGGGGCAGGTGGTAATATAAATCTTGCGTTCTGTATAAGATGTGTTAATTTACTTATTCAAAGAGGACATTTCAAAATAGTAGATAATCGTCTACAAACAGAAAAGGAAATTGTGGGCGCAATTCGAAAACTACTCCAAAACTGACAAAATTTTAATGAGAAGTAGCAAAATAAATCCAAGAAAGACAACCAGAGACCATTGAAGGGATATATATGATAATGGTGCTGAAGTGAGTATCTCAACTGCACGAGAAAGGCTTCTGTAAGATGACCTGAAGACAAAAAGACTGAGAAAAAACTATTTCTAACTCAGAAAATGATGAAAAAAGCGTATAGCATGGACTATTCAGACTGCAAGAAGTTGATTTTCAGTGATGAAACATTTATTTGTGCAGGGATACAAATCTAGTGTAGTTACACGAAGTGAAGTTGAAGCATTTTTGCCAGATCATATCCAACAGATTGTAAATTACCCTTCTAAGAAGATGTTTGGTGTTGTTTTTCATAACAAATGGTTGTGTAATCTCTCTCTCTTTGCTCCTCTTAAATACATGATTAATTCTGTCAAATATATAGAAATATTATGTAGTAGGATTGTTCCATTCATGGAAACATTTAATGTAACATTACAACATGACTTAGCCCCTTGTCACAATTTGAAATTGGCGCATACTTGTATGCGTAAAATAAAATAAAAGTGCTCAGTTGGCTTGAAAATTCCCCAGACATAAATCCTATTCAAAACTGATGGCGTGTTCTGAAGAATCGTTTCTTCTAAGATGAATATCACGACAACAGAGCAAATCATAAAAAAGAACTATACTAGTGTGTTTCCAAGATGATGAAATCAAGAGCATGTGTGCTATTCTAGTTTAGTCAATACCAAGATGGGTAGAAAAGGTAATTTTTTCTAAAGGAAGACACACTCCGTACTGATATACAGATTTTTCAGTCTGTTTAAGGTAAGTTATGATAAAAAGCTAAGGTCTTAGAAAAAGTCACTTTTTTTTCCATTTGTCCCACAATTCATTTGAACAGTATAATATATATACAAATGTGTGTGTGTATATGTTTGTGCGTATGTGTGCGTGTGTGGAAAATAAGAAATATTTTCATTATATTACGTTTATAATTAAAATATGTCTTCATCAATTTCCTAATAAATAAACTTAAGGTTAATATTATTTACAAATAACATTTTAAACTCCTCACAAACATACAGAATTTTTAAATGATTATTCAATTAAAAATATAAGATATGTATAATTTTACTTTGTTTACATTTATAATTTCGTTCACAAAATAGAACTTTATAACATTTAGTAAACGTAAATGCGAATATTTTAAAAAACTTTTCCATAAAAATAAAAAAATAAAAACTTTTTTTTTTAAATATCGTTAAATTTGGAATGCTTCGTAAGCACTAAAAATACTTATTTTTTTCAACTAAATTATATTTTAAAAAGACCGAAGGTTTGGTGCTTGCTAATTCCAATGATTTTTAGTCTTATTCATCTTGATTAAAAAGTAAAAAAAAAATCTTATGAAAAATAAAATTCTCATAAAATTTTAAATTAAAATTTACAACAAATGTATTTTGTAGAATAAACGGGTTAAAAAGAAGCTAGCCCTTTAACCTAAACATCTACTTTTAAGCATCAAAATAAGAACCAAAAATTAATTGTCTAAATCCACTAAAAAAGTCAAAACATCTCTCTTTTTGCTGAAAAATACGAAACTTCATGAAATTTAAAGCACATTTTTCTTATTCCTAAATTGATTTACTTCAGCAAAATAGCCGTCCTATTCTATTTAACGCTCCTGGATTGCAATAAATCCTTAGCTCTCATTTGAGTAGATGTGATGCTTCTAAAATCATTGTACTGACTCCAAGTAATTAGATCGCTACTGCATTGAGTTAAACCTTCTTTTTGGTTGTTGTTTTGGATGTGATCCAAGTACCCAATCAATGGTCATCATCTACTATTATTTACGAAAGGAATATGAAACAGCGACGGAATCCGATCATCACTCGTTTTTTCCAATAAATTCGCGCTCTTGCTCCGAGACATATTTTTTTGTGTGTGTTTGTGTGCGCGACATTTGTACTGGTACAAAAATCAATTCTTCTGAGATGGATTGAAAATAGTAGAAAGGATGGATAAAAATATTGCACTATACGATTTGCTCCATAACACGACAATGGAATCAAAAAATCTGTAACTAAGATTAATGAAAATATTCTTCTGTCCTTTTCGAAAAGATGCTATAGGGAGAAAAAAGTGTCAGGATCTTTATTTTGATGGCATGAGGCTATACTGAAGAAAACAATTACACTTTTTTTTACTTCTTCAAGGGATGAAGTTACATTAGTATTTGATGGTGTTCTCTAAATGTGTTTCATTATAGGGCATCCCTTTAGATGCAATATTTTGAAGGAATCGTTTATCATCATCGTTCGAAGTTTACTTTGTAACACGTTATTATTTACTTCGAAAACTACCAGTGATAATTTTCAAAACATTATTTTTTCTTCGAAACAAATTAGATATTTCGGAATGAAATGTATTAAGGGAATTGTCGAATTGCGTGAGTTAATTATTTTTACACAAATATGCACTGTTAGGGAATTCTCTCGCCTCCAAACATTTATTTGGAATCAAAAAAATAAACAATAAGTATGCATAAATATTTACATTGTGGTAAAGAACCTTATACAAAATTTATAACATTATTGATAAAAGAAATAACTAACTTTGTTTGCAATTAACTGCTGAAAAGTGTTAAAATAGCATTAAAAATATAACATTTTCATTTTATTTCTAAAGTGATGCAGTTTAACCGGTACATGATCAAATTAATGTTAAAAAAAAGACTTGTTGTAACACGGTACATTTCTTTGCATTATTTGAGCATTAAATTGTTTTTCTTTTTATATTTAAATGCTACACACAATTATCATACTTAAAATTACTAGAATCAGTTAAAACATTTTTATTTAGATTGCAAAGTGCAACGTATTATTTTAAAAAATGTCATATAATTAAGTGTATAATATGATAGTTGAGTATTTTCATTCCTATTTGATGTGATAATTTGTTATTAAAAAAATTATTATCAAGAAAAATGGTTGGGGTGTAAGTTTTAAGTAATAATTAGTAACGACTCATAATGACAATGTTTTGAATGAGTGATTTACTTTATCCTGCATCTAATTTGTAACATAATTCTAAATAGAAATTCTTCCAAATTAGTGATTGCTTGTTAGCGTCGCAATATAAAGAAAGACGAGAGCCCAAGCACATGCACGGGCCTTGTTATTTTGGAGCTGTATCAAGTAACGAGGGTGTTAGCTGTGATCTTGCATTCTCCTTTCCAAACTACCTCACCGCAACATAGGAAGGACTTCGAGCTTCGACCGATTTAACACGCATCAGCTCCTTTACATGGTGCGTCTCTTGTGCACAATAAGGCTCAATCCATCACACGCCGCCAATGAGTTTATAACCATGACTATTAGGCTACCGCGGACCTAAATTTCTTTCAAGGAGAAAAATTAATTTAATTGTGCACATTTAAGATGAATATTTTCAATAATATTGTGTAATATGAAGCTCCAATTAATTAAATTAGGTTTGAAAAAAATCCATTGATGTTCATTCATTTAACATTTATCAATAATAAATAACATGAAGTATCCAAACCTCATATTTTGCCCCCCCTTTTGAAAAGAGGACATCAAATTATTAATTCTGGACTAATATTTTTTTAAAAATTTGGCTAAATGAAAGTATTGTTCATCGATGTAATTTGTTTGAACGTCATGTATTTTTGAGAAATAACAACTTTCTTTAATTTGCGGTGATTTAAAAAATTATTTATCATACATTACTTTTCTCCTGTATTTTAAATAAAAAATTCTTGAATGTAAGATTATAAACAATAGATAGATAAAAGAAAACAAAATAACAAGTATAAATAAATGCATAACAAGTTGCTAATATAATCCTTGTCATCATATTTTAATCAGTAGAATTTAAACGAAAATATTGAAACACTTTTAAAAAAAAATACAATTACTTTGCTTCAAAAAGTTTTTTTTTTCTTTAACTTCCTATTAACTCTTAATAATGTTTGAAATTAATTTTGACTTTAATAACAGAATTTAATCTTAGCTTAATAATAAAGTTAACATAAGAAAAATGGTCTTTTTTATTGAATGGGCTTTAAGTAATTGCAACAATATTTTTTTTCTTTATCTTTCATCAACTAATAGCATTAGATTACAGCCTGAAATGAGGGTTTATGGTTGTAATTATATACTGGAATTAGAAAGAGTTTGTTTTCAGAATGAAGTAATTATGCATATTTCACACACACACATTATATTTACTCCTTTATAAAAGTCCTTTACAATTTTTTTTCTGTGTTCGGTGTTTTCTTTGTTCATTTAATATAGCTACTTTTTGTTTCCAAAGACTTACATTTTTTAGAAGCTTGAGAATAATTATTATGTTTCTGTACTCTGCATTTCTTTTAAATTTCTTTATGGTTACAAGAGAATATTTTTTTAAGAAAACATTCTGAATCTTTTGTTAGTAATTTTTATTACATGAAAATAAAGATTTTAAAATTTCACTTCATTTATTGGACTTAAGAAATTCAATACCGGATACGCTAGAAATGTAGTTATCATGTTTAGAAAACTTCAGCTTAATGAAAAGTCTCAGAACTAACATTGTTGTTTATTAAATAAAGTTCATCATTTATTAATGTATATTAAATTGAGTACATATATGCTTAAAAATAGGAAATTAGTAGATCATTTAAATGAAAATGGGGGAAAATATTAGTACGCATTCGTAAAGAAACAAAAACACATTTTACTTAGCTTGGGGTGATCACTATAAGAAATAAAAATAAATAATAAAATAACTCTGATTATAAGGTATGAAAGAATAAAATAGTTTGTGTTTTATGGCACTCAATAAATAAGTTATGTATAATTCGCCATTTCTTTCATTAATTTATCACGTTAAATAGACAATTACATTTAACACTTGAAACAAATTAATAGCATGCTTTTTTATTAAAAACTTAATTACTCAACGTTTCTGAATGTATTAGCTTAGATAAATGTATATATTTAGATAAAATTTGATTGGGACTGAGAAGATATGTAAATCCGTAGTAAGTTATCTAAATTATATGTGGTAAGTAAATTTTCAAAATTCTCCGCATATTTTAAATGACAAGAAAAATACAAGATAAAAAGTTTAAGCGTTCAGTCTTAGTACATGAACAGTTAAAAATAAATCAATAGATTTATTTTTATATATAGAAGACGATAAATCTATTAACTTATTTGATTATTTGATCTATTACTTTCTGCTGCATTTCCTAGTTCATCCTATTTATTTCCAACTATACATTGATATATAGCAGATACTTTAAATTTATACATTTAAAATGTGATGCTTTTTAAGTGCAAACTTGAAGATTACCCAAATTTTTCTCATATATTATGCATTTAAATGATTCCTAACATAGTTACAAACTTTGGTTTTCTGTATATATATATATATATATATATATATATAATGCAAGTAAGCAAAATAATTTAAGGATAACAAATTCTAAAATGTAATACATGACTTTATAGAGAATAACAAAATAATGCATACCATTAAAGAGATAAAATATATCAACTTAAATATATAGAGTGAGTGTCAAACTGAAGAATGTTTCAACCTTGAAGAACCGCTTCTAAATTAGAATTTGTTTTCCAACTTACTCGTAATATAATGACAGTTCGCGAACTGACAACCCAAGAGTCGGAATGATATAATTGGATTGTCCACTTCAGAAAGTTCAGCAACCTTTTTTGAATAGCAAAAGTAAAAAGTTTTAGAAGCAAATAAGCAATAATAGTACAAGTTAACAGAAAAAAGGTAACTTTGTAGAACTCTACAATTCCAGTAGAAATTAAAATAATTTTTAACATAAGTTATCGTTATTTTTTTTTTTATTGTGTGTACCGAATTGCCCTCAAATTTTATTTTTAGCTCTAAGGATATTAATTTTCATTGGAAAGGAAAAAGTACACTGTGAGTGTTGTGAGTAAATTAATCATAGCACGTTCCAGTTTTTAGTGATTTTTATTATCACTAGTACAGATTTGACTATTTTATCATTGCAACTCTCTCCTTCAATTAAATTTTATGGTTAATTCATCATTTAGTTATAAATAACTAACAATACTTTGGAAAGTTTTATTGGCTTAGAGGAATTATACATTTTCTTATCAACATTACTCCTCCCCCCACAACACACACACATATATAGATATATATTCATTGCCAGTAGCATTCACCAGCCAAGAAATAAGAATGGAATTGTTTCGAAAGTTGGTATGAAGGTACGTGCCAGGCAGATATGTAAATGACTAGAAATTCAGCATGATTGCGCATTGATTAATACCACCAGAAGATGTTAAACTTCGTTCTTCTTTGAAGTACAAAAAAAGTAAGCAGAACTTTGTGTATATTTCATCTATTATACATAGACACATATATGTACAGAAGCCATAAAGCCAACGTAGGAGACAATATGAGCAGATGCCAGAGTTCGAAAAGGAAATAATCGTGGGAATGAGAGAAATTACGTGGCTAGCTCGGAAAGTAACTCTCCACCTAGGCTATTTTGGCTTTACTGTGTTGGAGCCATAAGACAGGAGAGAGGTCTGTAGATTATTTCAAAAAATTATTAATTTACTGAATGGAAACAAAACAAAATACATTCTGACATAATACAAATTAAATACACATTTACATTGATATAATACACTTATAAATGTATCAGTACTGCACAATGTATTTCATAATTAATTAACAGTATTAAGTTAAGAACAAGTCTAATAATTACCAGAGATATTATGGCCATGTCATAAAATTATATGAAAAATTTAATAGTTATCTTGATAATTTTTACGGTACATAATTAAAGTCATATTGTAGCTTTACGTCAAAGTATATTGTTATTGAATTAAATACATTGTTATTGTATTGAGGGGGGCGCGATGAAAGTTATGATTGAAAATTGGGTCGCAAGTATAGAAAGTTTTAGAAACACTGATTTAAGATCTTAAGAAATGCCATATGTTTTAAATAAACATTGTTTCTATATATGTAGAAGTCTAATTTTTTTTCTAAGCTCAACTTTTTTTTTTAAAGCTAAATTTTTTGTACCCGGTGTAATACGCTCACCTGTAAATTTCGATCTTATTTTGTGTTGAAAGTGTTACGTTATACACCGGATTGTACGGTATATTCTTTTCAACTAACTTCAACTAAATATATATATATAATATATTAAAAAATAAGTTCATTTTTACTTTTTTTTGATAACGGATTCGAACGTAGTCAGGCACCTTAATTGTACCAATAAAGTTTTTTTTTTTATTTTTAAATATTAATTTGGAGAAAGCTTGAAACTACTTAATTGTAAAATATAGCTTCTTCGGATCATTCTAGAATTCAAATTCCTTATGAAAAAAGGCAATTTAAATTGTTTGGATTTTATTTTGGAATTGAAAGAGTATGTTTATTAAAATAATGCATTTGAATACGTTTTTATAATTCTAATGAACCTTAAGATGAATGAAAGTTCACACTAGAATTAAATTTAATTATTTAACACAAAAATCGATTTATAGGGCTTATTTTATCTTTCAAAGTATTATAAAAAATACATCTTAATTAACGAAGCACAATCATTGTTTTATTTATTTAATCATGTTAAAAAATGTATTTGTGTTCGAATAAAGAAAACATAATCAGTCTATTTCCCACAATCTAATGATTTTTTTGTGTTGAAATAAACTTAAATGCTTTCCAAGATATTCTATCTAGTGTAATCATATTACCTTACTTGAAAATATGCCGAACATTTTAATAAAACAAGAGAAATTTTAAGAAATTATATTGAAAAAAAGCTTTTCTCAATTTATTAGATATATCTTTGCAATTGCCATTAATCGTCGAGTTGTTTTTATAATTTATTTACATAAATACCCAGAATATTTTTATAGTGCCTAAGACTTTTCTTCAAGGAAAGTAATTTTTTAATAAAATAAAACATTTGTATAAGAAATTTTTTTTTTGCTCTGAATCAAATAATCGGTAAAAGTTTTATCTTTGCAGAGCTTAATTGCAAGTTTACTTTCCTCTTTTTGCTTAAATGAGTTAAATAAACGAATTCGGTAATTCTTTTTTTTTTAAAGTTGTAATTAGAACTGCCCTTTTGTAGACTTGATTACTTAAAATATTTGAAACAGTATGCAAATATTTACTTATTCATTTCGATCTTATCTTTCAAAATAATTTTTTTCGTAAATTAGTCATTCCCTAAAAGGAAGGCTATCACACACTTTAGCATTATTATTTTGCTAATAAGTGAAATTAACTTGATTATTATAAATGATGGGCAGTTTGATTTATAACATATTAATATAGTACTTTTTATTGTTTATTCAAAATTAAGTAATCTTAAAATTATTAACTGCAGTCAAAAATAGACTAATGCACTTATTGTTGTTTTTAAAACATGTGGGTAGGGTTAAGCATTTTTACCACCATCTAACAATCCCTAATATTTGGCTAGACAGTTAGGCTGCATGTATTATAATAATAAAATAAAAGAAGAACTGTGATGATCATATTAAATATCATATATAACTGAGAATAAGTGAGTGAGTGAATATTAACGTCGCACTGTTAAGCTACAGGAGGGCTTTTGGCGACGGACCACGTAATTTTGAACCAATGGTCGAGTGACATGGACGACATCTGAGCTGGCACTCCTCTCCTAACTACCACACCACACCAATGGGAGGACGTTTGAGTTCTCGACAGATTTAACGTGCATCGCTCCCCTACACGGCAGGTCTTCATTGTACTGAGATCGAACTCGTGACAAGGCAGCCACGATTCGATACCTTGACCACTCGGCTACCGCTGCCATACAGAACAGAGAAAGGAACCTTTCTGAAAGCGAAGACCAAGAAAAACAAACCAATTTACACATAAAGTCAATTAACCAAAATGGGCTTGTCAATTGAATAAATAGCCATTCTTTTATTACCGACTTAGAATGGTTAGTGGGATTAATCTTGCTGTACCGGATCTCAAACTTTCCTTCGTCAGAAAATGTATGCATAATAGTACAAGAGTTAAACCATATTTGACAAAGACTTAAGCCTAAAAATGTACATATATAATCATATTATATATTAAAAAATTAGACTATAAAAATAATGACTATTGTAAAATGGAGTAAGTTCTAAAAGGATACACTCAATAAAAAGAAATTCAAGAGCTTACCAAATAATTTTTTCATACACAAGTAGTATGCTATTTTTATTGCATTGATAAATTGTTTTTAAACAAATTTGCATATTTATAATATATAAACAAGGTAGAAAAGTACTGATTATATACACATTAAAGTACATAGGTATAAATATAATATCATTCTTTTTTATAAATTGTTAATTTTTGAAAATAAATATTAATAATGTATGTAAATTTTTTACGTTAATTAAAACGGAGTTTGGCATTAGCTGTATAAAACTAAGTAAATTTTGTTACGGATATTTTTTTCAATAACATTAACATTTTTCTTACTATTTGAACCATGTATTTTTAATGAATAAGTACATTGTGTTTAAAAATAAGTATAGTAATGAGAATAAGAAATAATATTTTTCTCATTGCAACGTCGTTTGAAATATTGATTTTGTATAAATTTTTTGCCTAACTTAAAAATAAGGCTCAATGGGTATTCATTTTTTTCAAGGGAATTATTAGAAGGCAATCAATAATAAATGAGGCCCTTTTTTCACATAAAATATTGATTAAAACATAAATCTAAAGTTTAAAGAGGTTATCTACAGTAACTTTTTTTAATAAGTTGTGATTTTCAGAGTGAAGCACCATTAAAAATTTTGGCTGGTTTTAATTTTTATTTAAAATATTAACTTCGTAATACTTTTAGCATAAAGTGTTTATGTCAGCCACGTGCAGAACTTGTTCTATATCTATCAAAAATGTTTATGCATAATACGTTTCTTCTTATGGCGACTTTACACAATTTTTCTTCTAATTATTATAATTGACGTTTTAGCATCGTAAATTTTGACGTTAATAGACCTTTGGAGGGATGATGTACAGCAGAATACATTAAAATTACTTCTGAAAATGCTTTTTTCGCCGGGATTCATGCGTCGAAAAAACTTGTTTTTAAACATAAATGGGAGTTTAATCTTTGTGATACATTGTATAAAAATAAAGGATTAAATCTCTTGTCAACATTTTTATGATTCTATTTACTTAATAAAATCGTCTGAACAACATTAAGTACAACAGTTCAAGCGAAAAATCCCTCAAAATAAAGTAAACGAATCGTGTGGTTAAAAACAATATACCGAAATGTTATTTTTTTAATTTTTTGCTCTTTATAACTCGCTCAAGAAAATAATACTGTTAATAAGATTTATTCTCAGTAAATGAGATTTATTTATAAAAATGTGGTGTTTTTTTCACCAGTTTATTTGGAGATTTTAAAAAATAAAATGAGTTAGTCGATAAAGCCTAATCACAGTATTTGGTAAATAGAAGAACTAGAAGGAATGTGAAATGAGGATTGGGAATTTAGGAATGAAGATTGAGAATTTAAGAATGGGAATGAGGGTTGAGAATTTTACTGGAAGGAAACGTCCACCATTTTAAATCTTTAGCAAAGTAGTTGTATAAATGTATTTTGTTTTGTTATGGTATCTAATAGGTATTCTCTAGAATTTTTATTTATTACTCAAAAGTTAGCCTGAAGTTGTTTTATAATGATTAAATAAATGTCTTGATGGGGTCGTGGGTAGCCTAGTGGTTAGAGCATTGTACTCCAGAGCGGAAGGCTTGGGTTCTGTGCCCGATACCAACAAATACCTTCCTAGTACATACGGAGTACGTGCTCGTTAAATCAGTGGGGCCGAAAGTCTCGTGGGTGGTCACGGCAGAAACCACGGGTGAAGGGGGCTGGAGAATATTTCTCTCCCCTGCAGTTCCAAGCCTAAGATGTGGAGATGGAGATAGTTGGTGCCACCATCTATCGTAAAAAGTCCGACCTGTCTCAGGATCTGGCCTTTTATTCCTTCTCTTTGGGAAGGATACGACAACAACAACAAATGTCGTGATGCAAGTTGGCTGTAAAACAAGAGAAGACATCTGCAGCTAACTCCAATTCAGTCTACAGTTAAATTCAAAAAATCACGATTGACATATTAACAAGTTATTGTACATTATAGGATCGTCATTTAGATACACGTCATCCATATATATTCGTCTCTCTGCAGCTCTAATGCAAACGGGGTATTATCATCTTCCTATAGTTATGACGTTCTCTAACCTAGATAATCTACAGCCAGTCTAACTCCAATAACAAGGTGTGCGCCATCAGAAATGCGCAGAAACGTTCAAATCAGAACACCGTCATTTTGTGGCTTGGTAATAGCGGCTGGCACTACATAAAAAATTAAACAAAATATGTAATCCACAATGTTAGATGTAAAAGAATGAAATTTGATGTGTCATTTTATATCATTATTTAATCATCTCCAATGTAGAGATTTTAGATGAAATTATTACAAAACGTTCTTGTGCAATACAAAGCATACCTTAAAATGGTGTTAGGTACAAAAAATAGATCGATTCAAAATGTTTCTGATAATGTTTCGTATAAATCTAGCAGAGTATCTTTAGTTTGTTTTTCTCCATTTCTGATTTTGAAAAAAATGTCTAGATAAAATTTAGGATTATAGCAGAATTATAACATCTGCACCTTAAAAAATTTCTAATTTGCATTCTGTTTGTTTTAAGTATCAGATTTATATTCATATCCATGTACACTCAAAAGTTTCATTTATTTAATACAACCCTATGGTCTTCTGAAATATCGTAAAACCTTTTATCACTAACTTAAATATGGTAATATTTCATAGGTAAATTCTTTTTATCAATTCGGTTAAGGACTGTGTCTTTCAACTTAAGTAATAATGATTGCCGAAATGTGATCCAAACATGTTTCTCAACATTTTCTTTAAACCCATGTTGATTAAAGTTATCGTATTATGATAACCAGATGCAGATCATTCCAAAATCCTACTTCTCTTGCTAAAAATGTAAGATCTCACCCCACAGTCTTCGCGAACTAATTTCTTGTACTCGATAGAATCTTAGAAACCTTCCACAATACCTTTTATATACTCGATGAAATATATATGTGTTTTTGGATTCACCTTATCTGAAGATCAATATTTCATATACCATTTCCATTTACTTTTGAACAAGTCCAAATCATTTCTGCACTATATGGTGTATTGAATAGCGCAGCTATACTATTTTAAGATATCAAATGTGCCCGTTTGTACATATGAACTATGACTGGTAATAAGCCAATGTCTGTGATCTGCATAGCTGGCAATTAATGAAAGCTTATTTGAAAGGAAAATGTATACTGTGACCATCCGGAAAAATTTTTGAATTTGTTAATGATTTTATCTGATATAAAAAAAATGCGGAAGTGCATAAAAGACGTGTTAAAAAATAACAAATCAAAATTTTTCGTACGTAAGCAGATAAAGATTGGATGACATAATTTAGTGCACGTATAAAGATGATCTTAATGTGCTAATTTTTTCTGCATGCAGAAGTTGTTAGTCAACGGCAAATTGCTGTTGTGTGAGGTAGTCTGAGATCAGTTGGGATTTCATTTTTGACAAAATGACGAAATTTTTGAACAGGGCAGCTGGTTTAATTTTTGTGTAAATCCTGGTGATTCTGGATTGAAAAAGGATAATAAAGATTCAACAGAATTTTAAATATGAAATAATGGACACATTTCGCAGAAACAAAAGGAGAAGTACAACCTCTTCTGAAAGGCTCTCAACATCCAAAGAGCTGATGTAAGACTCCAGTTGATGTAAGATCATTGGATCATAATTAATAAACTTGCGAATGTGTCGAGCATCTAAATTGAATCAGTTCATTATACTTTATCTGAGGATCGGCTTTCAAGAAAATCTTCAAGAGAAACATTATGATTGGATATTATATACATTTTTACAACAACGTTCTTTTCAGTTTCCAAGAGAAGGACATCTTATATGTGCTTCTTCAATGTCCCTACTCTTCATCAATGGTTGTGTGGGGCATTTGGCTTTTCTCTAAGTAAAAAACATTCTTGAGAGGGCATTTCGAAGCTGAAAATACTTAATACGTGATATTTTGTAAAGAGGAGTACTTTCTTTCAACGGTTGTATAAATGCTAGGAAAGAAGTGTAAAATAACTTCAATGAAAATACATTAGCGTAAGATTGCTGTGCCTAAATTAGATTTTTTTTTTATGAAAAGAGGTCGGGTATTCTTATAATGCACATCATATGTATACAGTCGTAAAAACACACATACACACGTATATATTTACATAATTTAAACGCAGTGGTGCAACAGCCCATTAGGGAGAATGCCTACTGTACCCATTTCAGTATACTTAGTTATGGGCTCTGAGGTGCACATGAGCAGATGTTGCGGGCAGATGTTCAGTCTGACACCAAACCCCCAGTGTTTAATTCCCAAACTAGCCTGTTACTCATTAATATACCCACTGAAAGGTTGAAAGGCTGAGTTTACCTTGCCCAGTCCCGGAATTTAACATCGGACCTGTATCATGGAAACTTGATGCACTACTACTCAGCCACCGAGTTTCATTAATATATACTGTAAAATCTGGCGTATAACACTCACTTTTAACACAAAAATGAGATCGATTTCTTAGGTGAGTGTTATACAGCGGGAATAAAAATAATAACTTTAAAAATGAAAAGAAAACATAAAAAGGTTAGATTTCTACATAGATCGGAATATTTTTTTTATTCAAAACAAATGACACACCATTATGAAATGAAAGAAGTTAAAATCTTTTAAATGTAGTGTTTTTCAAAAGTTTGGGTTAACACTTCGAATAAATTGTTTCAAAATATAACAACATTGCGTACATACATTTCAGGTTTTTCGTAGAAGAAGGGTGCACGTTATACGGTGAATATATCTGAAAATCAGAATATGCAGCTCGAAAGTATAGGTGCGTGTTATACGTCGGATTTTACGATATATATATATATATATATATATATATATATTCATTGCTGCAAATTTGCGGGGTGAAGCAGCTTACGACTCAATTAACTGAATAATACAAGATTCATTAATGGAAAAAGACGAACAAATCAATTCAAGAAAAAAACTTGCGTATGTCCTTGAATCATAGAAATTTTATAAAAAAAATATTTATAATAACGGAAAATGAGTGCAAGTATACAATTAAGACTTTAGAATGCTCCAGAAACCGGTCTCTAAAACAGTTCCACTTAACAATGAGTCTCATGAAAATTTCCAGAAGGTTCGATCCAAGAAGCTTCTCAATGGTACCCTTGAAAATATGATTTGTTACCAAGGGCGATTAAATCACCAGTTTCGTGCTTCTGTCATATCTAGGATTGCTATGATCTTATTTACCATGGTGGGAAGCGAGCTTTTCCTTAAAACCTAACTTCTGCACAAGCAATGAATCACTGTAAGGAAAACAACAACCATGTTGTGTTTCAATGTAAAGTTTGACATCCTGTAATGCACTCCAGAACAGTCAAAAGTCAGTAATTGCTTCAGAAACGTAATGATTTCGCATTTTTATCTATCGACCTTTTTTCATCTTTTAATAGTTCTCATGTTTTTGTTTAAAATTTTAGCAACTTTATCGTTTCCAATTTGTTGGATATATTTGCCACTAAACAATTTTTAGTGGCTTTTTCCTCATGACAATTATATATAATTACGCAAAATTTCTTAATCCTATTTGAATTCTATTGCTTAATGTCAAAATAAATTTAGGATATAACATTCATTTGTTTTAGCAGTTTTTTAATATTAAGCTGTGTCATACCCTGAAATGTCTGTTTTCCTAATTCACTTAGAGACATTATTTTTATATTTAAAAACGAATTTAATGAAATTGCTATAAGAATTTAAATTAGTTTTTCTGTTCAATAAACACATGTCAGTTGCATTTAAAACAAATTATATTTAATTCTTTTACTCAGATAATTCTAAGAAAAGAAACTAATCTCGAAAATTCATTTAGTTTTCTTTTCGTCTGGGTTATGTCAAACAAAGAAGAGACTAATTGAATAAATTAATTTATCTGAGATAATTATATATTTTTTGAAAAAAATAGATAGTTAAATTTTTATAAACTTTGTATTTATTTTTTGTTATAATCTAACGATAGCTCATATATTTTTTTTATGTTCATAGGAAAGGAATTGATTTTACAGGAAACATTATTTATACTTCCTTTAGCCTTTAGCATACTTTATTTGTTGATGACAAAATTTAAGAAGCTTACGAAATTTTATATAATACAAATAGATTATTTTTTTTTAATGAAAATATAGTGCTTTTGATCAAAAAGTTCTCATTCATGTGGTTTTAAGTAGTAGATTATTTTCTAATAATGAGTTTCTCAAAAGCTGAAAGTACGAAATATCTCAAATATAACATTTCGATAAACTATGATCACATTCAATACTATTTCAACATATTTATATTTATAAAGTATGTATAAGTAATGGATGTAGAAAAATGATTAAAAAGATGCGTTAGTAAATACATTTACGATGAAAAAAGACTGTAGCTCGTGGGATGTTTAGCTAATTGAAATATCTCTAAATTCTATTCCACCACATTATATATTCTAAGAAATTTCTGTCCATTAAATTAGAAAATAATGGAGTTTAAGATGATGATATTTCGAATATCCATGCTATTTGTGTACAACTTTCAAGTATTAATATATTAGAATACAATGATTTAATTTCAGTTCACTAAAATGTAGTGCTGAAAAAGGATATATATATATATATATATATATATATATATATATATATATATATATATATATATATATATATATATGTGTGTGTGTGTGTGTGTAACTAAACTCAGTGGCCCAACAGTCCATGAGGACCTAGACCTACTGTGCCTCATCTCAGTTAACATGACCTGGGGTACTTCTAAGTTGACTTATTTCAGATTGACAGGAGCAATCATGTGATACTTTATTCCAATGATTCAGCCCATCGTTCTGTACCCCAAGTCAGGACAGGGGCGAGTACTATTTAAGTAAGTCTGCCGAAGTTGAAGTCAAATTACTTATGAAGGTGGGTTGAGTTTTCTTGGCAGGAAGTTTATCCCAACTGAAATATAAAGGGCTGGGGATACATCACAATTCCACCCCTCTGCATGGCTCGTACAACAACTGGAACAAGGTCACTGACGACGCAACGATTACTGGAAACTTAATTATATTGTTTTTAAAACTTTTATAAATTACTTTGATTATATATCGTCATGGCATGAAATACCTAATACTGCTTGATAATAAATAAATACCCCGAATTTAGTTCCATACAATTTGACTGCCCTACATACGAAAATAATCGCTGTTGATTAATTAAAAAATATTTTTTCCGAAAACAGTGATTTTTTCAAGGATTAAATACAACTTTGAAAGATAATTTCTACATTAAAAAAATTCACTTGAAATTTTGTTTTATTTGAATTTTTAAAGACATAAATTTTTATACACTATGAAGAACTATGGACTATGGAAGAACAATACAGAAAATCCCTCTTGTAAAAGAACAAGGTATTGTTTGTTGATTCCAATCAGCCCATAGGTTATAAAATTAAATTTCATCCAAACTTCACTATGAACTCTTAAATGCATGATAAAACGAATAATAGCTGAAACCAACCAACAACCCTTTTCTTCTTTTTGACCTTTATTTTTTTTGTAGATATATCGATTCAAATTGCGAATTTATGTTACGCATTAATGTTACGTTTCATAAATCAACTTCTAGTCTTGAACATTTGAGTACTTAGGCAAACTAAATTTTGGCAATCTATGGGAGATACAAAAACTTTATTTACCTATATAAATGTAAGATGCTTTAACAATTTCATAATCGCAAAGTATGAATTCCTGCTGAAATATACATACAACCGAAAGTTTGTTAAAGCACCTATCACACCACTGCAAATAAAATACTGATATATACTTTAAATTTTGAGAGAGTTCAATGATTTACTTACCTCAAATGTGTAGACTATTTCATTCCGAACACTTAAATTTATTACAAACATCTGTCGAATACTTTTCCACCAACTTAAGTATAACATACCATTTCGAAGCGTCATTTGCTTTTCTTAAGAATCCATCCAAACAGAGATTGACTCACTCCCTTGTGCTTTGGGAATCCTGCATTCGAAGATTGAAAGAAATCCATTCCAAATGTGCGCATCCAAGTCGTGACGCTGCATAAGTGGGGAGGTATAAGGATAGAAGAAGAAAGGATAAGAGGATTTGGAATAATCCTATTTTCACATGTCCGAAGAAAAACTCTTTCGAAGCGACAAGTGGATTTTCGTGATCCCACTTCCAGTAATAACGAGAAAAAGAGTTATAGATGTTATTTAATAAACTGACGGAAAAATGTACTGGATATATTTATTGGGTTGTATGGTAAACGTGACTTCTTATGTTCAATAAAAATATGATAGAATAATTTTAAATTGCAAAACTTGATGCTTTCATACACTTGGAGAAAAATATGATGCTTTGAAGAATTTAACGTAAATTTAAGAGAAAAGCATTTTTAGTTTAACACATTTTACAAGTAGTCCATTATATAAAAATATTTTTTATCAATTTGCCGTACATCAATAGATGTTCATAATTTCCTCCCAGGTTTCGAAGCGCTATAGTAAAAACTAAGATGAATACAGCAAAAAGGAAAATTTGGAAGCATACACAAACAATTCAAGTTCTATTTATATCAGCATTACTCAAACTGTGGGGCACATCCCCCTCCTTATAACCCTAAGTGGGGGCAAGCATATAAAAAAGTAAAAAAAAAAAAGATTGTTTTTGAAAATTATTAAAGAAAGCAAAACAAAATACATTATGCTATAATAAAAATAAAATGCACGATGCATACGTATTGAAGTATGTTCCAATTTAAAATTTAGAGATGAAAAGTAACATAATATTTATCATATTACTTAAGGCATTCGACTACGTTCGGAAACGCGATTTGTAAAAGCGTACAAACAGAATATTTTTTAAAAATTTTTTAGTGATACTTAGATTACAATACAAGTATAAAATTGGTTCAAACCCTCTCTCTCTCTCTCTCTCTATATATATATATATATATATATATATATATATATTATTATTATTAAAATGAAAATTATTTAAAAGTAACATTTGGGCAAAAATGAACATAGAATTACCTATTTTCAAAACATTATCTTTTTATGGAAAATATGTCTACTATAATAAAATATTTGGCCTATATATATATATATAGCGTGGACCTCTGTACAGAAAATTAACTAGGATTTTTGAATTTTAAAACTTTTAAGTGGATTTATCCATATATTAGTTTATCAGAGTGAATAAATTTAAATAAAAAAAAACACCGGTAATTATTTCTATTGGTAATAAATCTGAAAATAATGATAATGGGAATGTTTCAAAAGTTTTAGTTCAGGGTCTCTGGAGAGGTCTTAGCTATGTTTATGCAAAATATTATTATGATAGAAGCACTTTTCATAAATGGAGAATGTTTTAAAAAAGGTAATTTTAAGTTCATTGTTTTGCCAAAATATTGCATTTAAGTAATTTTTAATATAATAATATTCTTAAAACAATTTTATACGTGTATTTGAACCTAAGTGACATTAAATATTAAAAAATATTCATTTGTACACTTTACAAAATTAATATTTCGAAAGTAGTCGTATACCTAAAAGTATAACATATAATTAAAATGTTTATTACTTAAAAGTGTTCCATGTATAAATTATGATACTTATCTTTATAATTTGTACGGTTCATAATTAAGATCATATGTGAGCTTTAGCGTCAAAGTGCATCATTATTGCATTCAATACATTGTTATTGTTTAGGGGAGGTGCGATAAAAATTATGGTTCAAAATCGATCGCAAACATTGAAAGTTTGAGAAGCATAGATTTACATACTTAACAAGTGTTAAATGTGTAAAAGATTTGCTACATGGAATACATCAATGCTATAGTTTAGTTTCTACCACACTCTACTCAACAATGCACTATCAACGTTATTGAGAGACAAGGGATATCCATGTCATCTAAAACTTGGTCTTTTACATATGATCAAGTTTTCTCATACCTTTTGCTGCGGAATGTAGCAGAAATGCAAAAAGGATAACACGTCAATAACGTATATAATACATTGTTGATTAAGTGTGGCAGAAATTGAACTGTTTCCTTGATGTATGCCGTACAACCAAGATTTTTACACTTATAACACCTGTAAAGTATGTAAATAAAACTTGAATTGTATCTGTATTCATTCAAATGTTCCTTTTTTGCCGTATTCGTCTTAGTTTTTTTACTACAGCGTTTCAAAATCCTGGAAAGAATTATGAAGATTCCAGTATTATATTTTGCTATTAACATTTTGCTTGCTGATTTATTTTGTGTAGTTGGAATATTTAGTACAAAGAATGCCACACATGTTCATGATCCTGGTAGTAATTACGTTTTTTTCATTCTTTAATCTAATTACAAACACTATGATTTTTAATTATTCTTTATTATAAAAATATATAGAAAGGTAATAAACAAATAAAAAAGAAATATTCTACGAAAGAAAAAATAAATTATAAATCTAAATTATGATTTAAATAATTGTTTTAATGATGGAACTAGTAATCACACCCTAAAGATAGGTTGTGTTCATTGTTCAAATCAAGATTTTAATTATGAAATAATTTAATAATACCTACTTCAATCATTCTATAAGTATTTATTGCTTAAATAGTTATAAAAAATGCCAAATATGTGCAATATTCTTGAATAGTCACGTCTACTTTTAACCGTTCTATTTTGAAGTATAAAAGCAAATAAATAAACTATTCTGTACTTTTCTGTTGTTGCTTATTATTGAGTTCTTCAATACTTAATAAATTGACATTTTTTTTTTTCTATTGACTTTTCGTTTTTAATTGGTTTTTCAGTGAAGAAAGAATTTATTATCTTGCAAGGAGAAAAATAATATTAAAAAAAGACAATGATAAAAACTAGTACGTTGCTGGGAAGAATTTGAATAACACAAATGAATTAAAAAAGCTGGTCTTCATAATTCGGAATACCCCACGATAAGAATATAATTGACTTTTTTAATGCATTATTATTATTTTTTTTAATTTCACAATCAATTTTCTCGTAGGGATTTCATTTTTATTTGAAAAATTTAATAATTGAGATAGCGTGAAATGTATTTGTGATTGATTTTTTATTTGACATTTTTCTTTTAATCACAAATCTATATTCGGCTTTTGCATAATTTTTTCGAAGCAATTTCTGATTTAAGAAATTGGTTTTAAAGCTGAATTGATTCTTTAATCAATGAGCTTTTGTTATATTATTTCTATTTTTGCTTAGTCTTAACTACTTTTACTCAATTAAAATATGTTTTTATTCTTTTATTTGTTTTTATTGATTCGCGCTTGCTAGCAATGGATATTTTTTCTTATAAAACGTAAATAGCTTTCTTCTATTCATATTTTTAATAAGGATATAATTGAATTTTTTTAATTATACTATGAGTTTCTTTTTCAATGAACGAAGTACATAGCTTTTTCGTTATAACATATAGTTTAATTTTTGAAAATTTCACAGTTCTAGTTAGATAGAATTTTTTTAACTTATAGATTTTGTTCGAGTAATATGGCAACGAATTACAACTTCGCAAAGTTTCATTCAACTTTTTAAACACTGCACAATGATAGAAAAGTGACATGAACAATTTTTGATAAAATTCAAAGTAAACATAAACCATGGCAACTATAAGAAATAACCGAAAAAAATATATGATTTACAACACGTTTATTAAACGAACAATGACAGGTAGCAGCTTATTTTCTGCTTTCACTGCTCTGCTTTAAAAAATGTGAATAATGATATTTAAATTCAAATTTCGATTTTCTGTTAATATTTGAAGATCAACACATTAAATTTTCAAGTGTCATTCAGAAGTAATACAGAATGAGTAAAAAAATTTGGTTGGATATTCCCGTCGAAACAAAAGTTCTCATAATGGTGTCAGCTGGAACTTTAAATAGTAGGTTGCCAGCATACGTTTCGTCTTTATGACCTGTATTTACTACAGCATTGTCTTTCCAACACTAAATATTCACTTTTCCGTCACTTCGGCTATTGAAATGTCCTGTTAGGTGATTTGAAGATCCGTCGAGGAACTTGTGAAAGAGAACAGGAAGCGGAGATTAAAAAAGGAAATATCGAATAGAGCAATTTGTCATATATACCTGTTTTCGACACTTATTGGAAGTTCTAGTAATCACAGATGTAACGGGTTATCTTCGTTCCTTGCTACTAATTATCCTCAAAGGGAAAACGGTTTCATGAATTGTTTGATTTTTTTATAATCTCTTTCCGTGTAGGATCTGTGACGCAAGTGAATTATTTTTACTACTTAAAGTTAAGTAAAACAAGTTTGCAGAGAATGTTGAAAATGAAATATCAATAGATAGTGAAGGTTTAGATATTTTGTGAGCTACTTTGTACAACATCTACGTACCTTTGCTTAAGATCATCAATATGTTATCAACAATACAAATGCCATGCGTCTGTTGGATTTCACTTCGTTAAGATAAGTAAAATTTACTATTATTAAGGTATCCCCCCGACTACGTTCGGAACCTTGATTTTGCAATAGCGTATAAATGGATAATATTTATGATATTTAGTGTCACTTAGATTAGAAAATGTATACAAAATTGTTTTAAGAATATTATTACAATAGAAAAATATTTAAGAACAATATTTTGACAAAAAATGAACATAGAATGACCCATTTTCAAAATTTTCTCTTTTTGTGAAAAATACTTCTATTATAATAATATTTTGCCTGTATATAGCTCCGACCCTTGTACAGAGGCTCAACCAGAATTTTCGAAATATATAACTTAGAAGTGGGTTTATCCATGTTTTACGACATCAGAGAGGAAACTTTTAAGAAAAAAAACGCCGATAATTATTTTAATTGGTGGTAACTCTGAAAATAATGTGAATTTTTGAAAAATCATAGTTGAGCCTCTGTACAGAGGTCTGAGCTATATACAGGCAAAATAGTATTATAATAGAAGTATTTTCACAAAAGAACATTTTGAAAAAAGGTTATTCTAAGTTAATTTTTTTTCAAAATATTGCATTTAAATAATTTTTTTTAAAAACATTCTTAAAACAATTTTATACAAGTATTCTAATTTATATAAGTGACACTAAATATCCTGAGAAATTATCCATTTATGTGCTTTTTTGAAATCACGGTTCCGAAAGTAGTCATATACTTTAAATAGGGCTAACGCACTCTCATTAGTTAATTGCAAATATATTAATTGAACAGTAAAATCCGGTTTATAAGTCTCACCGGAGTATAACGTGCACCTTTTCTTCCAAGCTGAATTTTTTTAATATTTAGGTATATTTGCTGTATAACACGTACCCTCTTTTTTTACAAAGAAGTCTGAAATATATATACGCAATGATCTTGTGTTTTGAAATCATTTATTCGAGGTATTATCCCATTATTTAAAAAACAACGATATATTTCCAGAACTAAACTCTTTAAGTTCATAAGGTATGTCATTTCTTTTAAATAAACTGTATTTTCGATTGCGAAGTTTAATTTTTTGTATTGATCGCTTTTTTTTAATTTAAATTTTTAAAGTTGACAGTTCTGTACCCGACGTATAACACGTACCCGTAAATTTAGATCTTACTTTTGCTTTGAAAGTGCACGTTATAAGCCAGATTTTACGGTATATACAGTAGTGGCCGAAACTGTGGGTACTTAGAAGTTTATATATTTTCTAAATTTTTAAAACTATATAAAGTATTACGTATTACAAGGCAAGGTGCAGAAACCTGCTGAAAAATAAGTTAAGCATTGTTGGGAAAGAGATCGCTCATGAAAGGTAGATGTTTGTGATCTAAAATAGTGTCATTGTAATTTATAGCATTTAGTGTCCAATCAATGATATGAAGGTGACCCATCTTCTGATATGTATGGTCGTACCATTAAACTAGTAGATGGGTTATTGACAGTTGCCTGGATGCAGTCAGGATGTAACTTTTCTTCTATTTTGCGTCTTACATATTTTCTCTCATCGCACAACCGAATAACGATATCTTAGTTGCATGAACCCACATAACTTGTGGCCACTGTTCAATTGTTGTATTTCTTTGCACTATGTAGCCTTTTTAGCTCTAATATAAACTAACATGAAGTTTTTTTCGTAGAATTGTATCTCTTAGCCTTATCTTCTGCTAATATTCTTCTGATTGTACTTGAAACTGACAGAAACAACAGCATTATTCAGATTACTTCTAATAGAAGTTGATGACACTCTTCTATCTTGGAGACACAGCCATTTAGTTCTTATGGCATTAACAAATGTGCTACATATTTTTCGGCACTTTCCTTATTTTTTTTATATTAAAAATGTCCTCTGATATCTTAAGAAAAACTTTCACGCCCAAGATGTAGTCACTGAACCACCCACCTATCATGCAATTTCAACTTAAGAAAGACCACTTTCTCGTCATACAATAATCTTACATCTATTTTAATTTGCCCAATCTATCCATTTATTAAGTTATTTTTTATTAAAGATATAATCTATAAAGAAATAATATATTTATACGCAGATCATTTACACGCATAGATCGGAATCTGTCAAATAGTGTAACAAATATTTTTAAGGGTAAGAAATCTACAAGAGTTTAAAAAGTTAGAATCCAAAATGTATATTTTTGAGAAGCATTTAAGATTAAAACTTAATACCTAATCCCATTGGAGCCATCATGAAAAAGTTTGCATAAATGGGATAATTGGACTGATTTAATTTTAGGATGATTAAATGAACAGATAATTTATATTTATAATTTTCCATCTAAATTATTTTTATCTGTTCCATAAATTCCAAAAACTGAGATCTTACTCATTATGTTTTAGAGTAAAGTTGAAGAAATTTAGCAGTGTGCTTTCATAAAGACCGCATCCTACTTTTAACTTTTGATTGAAACTCCCTTTTTATATTTTAAAATTTTTTTAAAAATTTTTTATTTGTTTTTTTCCCCCCAAAAAAGAAACCATTCTTTCGAACATATTCTTGGAATTTTAATAATCAATTCAAATAATTGTTAGTATACCTTATTAAAGTAGGAAGTATTAGTGAGGTTTTAATAGGTATAACTACTGTTTTATATTTACAAAACTTTTTTTTTCTATATTGCTTTAACATCGATCCTATTTTGTACAGATTCTTTAGTTGGTTATACTTAAAGGAAGTTTGAATGCACACACATTGTTAGAAGCAGTTATAAAAAGAACTATTTTGTTTTTTGAATAATTCTAATTTTGAGATTACTGATATGCTGTCAATATATTAATTTTTATAAATTGATTGGAAATATCAAGAGGTCATTTTTTTAAAAACAATATAATCAATTGATAGATTTCTATGATATGTAATTTATCTCTTTCCAATTATGTAGCTTGTAATATGTAATTGAAATAATTTTTGCTATAATTACATGCATAAAACGTCCAAAAATTTTTTCAAACAAACATATGAATATTTTTTAATGCCCATCTTTTAAAAAAAAACCAATTAATACATATTTATTTCAATTTCATTTCATTTCGCTTTCGCGTTTAAATAAAATACATCCTTAAGTAATTTTCCTACGCTTCCATAAGTCCTTGTTTAAAAACACGATTCTGTTCATGTACCTGTTTCCCATAAACAACTCCATAAACCACTTTATTGTTGCAGGTGGTTCAAATTTCAGGACTACCACGCCATTAGGTTTAACACAACATCGAAGCAAAAGGCAGCTCAGCTAAAAGCTGTGAAATTCTTGATGATACGCAGCGTAACGACGTCTAGGGCAATGTCAATGTTTATTAAGGCAGACTAGCCCGGGGGATAGAGCGTACAAAGGGGCTTTAATTATAAATTATGTTGACAAGTCCTCAACCACCATCGCCACTCTATACTTGAACAGGTCGACGACATTTTGAACGAGCAAATGCTAATCTCTTAATGCATTGCTTCACGCTATTCGTTAAAAAGTTCTACATTGAATGACAGTCTTATCGAAGCTGAATTACATGGAAAATGTAATCTTAAGGGGATTGCTGCCATTCGATAAATCACATACATTTAGGTTTTGTTTTCTGACTAGAAAGGTAAATTTTTAAAATAGGGAAACACCCAGAGGACTTGTCACAGTTTTAGAGAGAGAAATGATGAATATCCCCAGTGGAAAATGATCGAAAAATTTAGATGACATGTTTTTTGTCACCTTTTATGAATGTAAAAATATAAAACGGTAGTGAAGTTAGAATTATTTATGACTAAGTATGTATTCATATGCAACACACAAAGCCATGTTGTGACTGTTATCGCAAATTGTATCTTTCTAAAAGATAATTAATAATTTCTGCAGAAATTATTTCCAGTCAGATTTAGAGTATCTAGTCATAGATGCTACTTTAGTAGATCATCATTGTTTATAGTTCGAATTGCTAGACAGAAAATATGTTTATGCTATTATCTTATATGTTTCTGAATATAGAAGTACAAAGAATAATGTAATTTTCTAAATTTAACCATGTTATTGTGATAAGAGATAAGATATAATGAAATAAACATAAGCAAATGACCTCTTTAAAAATAATGAATTGAACTTCTCACGATATAGAGATTTTTCATCATATAGTAATTATTTTTTAAATAAACAAATTACATTTTTATCCAGAAAATTTCAATGATTTTATATTACATTTTGAATTTTATGCATTTATTTCTATATTTCAGCTACATATTAATTATTGTGTAAGTATAAACTATATATAAAAACATAAGAAAATCTTTTTGATGATTATTTAAAAATAAAAATTAAAGTATTGTTTTGCCTGTACAATTATATATTTTTTACTTATTTATACTTAGCATCTTTAAATTTCAATTAAATCCTGCAATTACACAATATGCAGTGTTACTATTGTTTACAAATTTTTTGACATAACATTTAAAAATAACTATGACGTGGTGGGCGCCAAATGATAAGGGACAGACGGGGAAAGGGTTCTTTTTTGGGACTATTTTTCAAACACGTTTATTTGACAAAACAAACACATTTACATACATAACTAGAGAACTAACAGTTGACAAAGAATTGAAAGGGGTCGGGCGTGCTCATACGTCCTTTTAGTTCCCAAACTTGGCCATCACTGAAGTTTTTCTGTTCGTAGAGGCGCGAAAGTCTTTTTCACGTTTAAAATGGGAAAAGTCTAAATAACGGGGATTACATAACCCAATTTTTGTCATATTTATTTTCATTCATGCTTATAAAAATGCTTTAAGAGACATGGAAATTTGAATAAGTTAGGAAATAATAATAATTTAGAGAACTCTGCATCATACATCTTCCTGCCAGCTTCTTATTCTAATTAAAATTAATGTGAGACGAATTAAATGATAATTTAAATTTTTTAAACCCCCCCATTGCGCGGGGTGTTCTGTACACCCCAGCAACAAAAAAAACCTCCCAGGGTTCTAAAAAAAATGGGAGAACCACGATTTTTCTTTAGCTGCACATTTTAGGTCATTGAACCTTTTTAGGAATGATGCAATCCCCTCTTTTTTTGAATGTTGACCCCAAAATTTATCGGGGGGTGGGAAATTCCCGAGAAGTTGAGATTTGTATACAGTCTACCTGAATGTTTGGAAAATGATTAAAATATTTTTTTTCTATACTTTCTACTATCATTATCTCATTAATTATAAAGTATATTTATTACTGTAGGTAGCCAACCGCGTTTTATACTGGCTTATGAAAAAATATAAAATTAATGTGTTTTAAAAATGAAAATTTACATATGTTGATTTAAGTAGTGCTGAATACTCATTTTGTCTGCAATAAATTTAATAATTTTATTTGTATAATACAAAAACATCTTATACTTTATAAATGTAACTGTATGTATCATAATGACTTAATTTTATTTTCATGGTTGACGTGTTTAAAAGTTTAGGGTGTTCTCTACCACCCGCGAGTAACTTTGACAGTAGCAAAACAGGCATATTGACCGCGGGTTAACTGTGTTCTGTATTATATTGATTCATACAATTTCTTCCATAGTGTAATTTTTATATGCAAATTTACAAAGAAGAAAAAAAAGAACTGATTCCTACGAACACAATAAATACTCTTAAAAATAATATTATTTTAAATATAAAATTTACGATTTATTTCATATATATAGAAATGTCAGTTAGTATATATGTATTTAATATTGATAGTTTTCAGTATATATATATATATATATATATATATATATATATATATATATATATATATATATATATATATATATATATATATATGTATATTTATGCTGGAAACGAAGAAAATTTCATAATTCCATTTACATATACTATTACACCCTTGCATTTAAATCGATAATGACCCAGCAAAATTTTTAATATATAATATATATATAAAAACAAACTATTAAATGATAAGGATTTACTAATATTTGAAACACCATTGCAATTTAAATATATAATAAATTTATTTCCTTTTTAAAATATACAAATTACAAGAAAATAACTTTTTTTATGCAACTCAAACAATATATTTCTAAGACTATTTAATGTATGAGATGCTGAAAAATATTAAAAACGAAAGAGACTTAAAGCTGTTTTTACTGGTCACATTTTCACAACAGATAGGTTATTGACAATATGCCAAAAGCTACGAATGGATTTCAAAAATGAATTGACAGACGTAGGAATGAAACAGAAATGTCGATAATGCACGCTAAAAATATCATTGATACACAGTCTGAAATATGTCTCTCCAACAATTTAACACACTTCTAATGATTAAGTTTGTTTTCTATCAATTTTAGAAGAAACGTCTTTTTTTTATTCTATTTATATTAAGAGTTTTTTTAAAACATAATATATTTAATATCATTTTCAATTTTAGAATTATTTGATTTATGCTATAAAGTTCGCAAATACTTAAACTGGAATTGTTATGTTGATTTACCACATTCTTGTACTATTTATTTTAAATAATATCCCTTAAATACAAGCATCTCTAAGCATTTTTAGTTTCAAAGTGTAACTATTCAACATCT
Organism: Trichonephila inaurata madagascariensis; assembly: GCA_019973955.1. Lineage (NCBI taxonomy): Eukaryota > Metazoa > Arthropoda > Arachnida > Araneae > Nephilidae > Trichonephila > Trichonephila inaurata. Next base: position 114,050 of record BMAV01004067.1, read on the forward strand.
TTCTCTTGTTTGACAAATGGAATTAAATCTAAGATGTATACTTTATAAATTATCCTTAAAATTTTAAATGTAATACATTTGTACATATATTCATGTATACATAAGGTAATTAGGTCCTCTGAATTTCTAAAAAATATCAAGACCTATTTTCTAAAAAAAAATTATTATAATTTTAACATTTCAATACATTTTATTAAATAAATATCTATCTAAGATTACCCAGACATAAATTAGATTAAAAGAAATTGTATTCGTTGTTTCAACAAAGAGTTGATTTATTTTGTCTCGGTCAGAAAATAAAAAATATATTAAGAAAAAGTAATTAATATTGAATATATTCTGCATTTTTCTTATTTGTTTGCAAATGAAAATGTAATCTATATATCAAAAGTATACAATAAGAATAAATCTTTACTCCAGAGATATTATGCAAATTTACTAACCGAAATAAAAAAAAAATAATAGCAGCTATTTATTTCTAAGCGTAATTTAATCAGTGATCTCTGAGAACATTAAATTTGTTACATATTTGAGACTATGTTGCTAGTTATATGTCCTTCTGTGCTAATATTTTCTTTTTGAAATTTTAATGAAATTACTGTTTGGGTTATTTTTTAAAATGGGATAATATATCGAAATTGCTGACTGAATAAAAATAATTGTTTCATTGAATTGAAGTTATTTACACATGTTTACATGCCTGACAGGAGTTAAGATTAAAAAAATGAAGATGTGTAGATATGTGATGGTGGTATTTTAATTACTTAACAATATAATTACCAGCTTTTACACTGTGTACTTTCATTGCTAGAATAAATTACCTACATATACGTTTAACAAATTTAATAAATGTACATTTACTTGTAATATATAGTAAAATTATATTAAATTCTTATCTCATATCCTTTTGAATACTAATTAAGTGTCCTTGCGGATATTTGAGGATTTGCCAACAAGTTCACTGCCTTGACTCATGGTTCGAAATTTGACTGTACGATCGCGTAGGCCAATGTAACAATATGACTGTCCTCTCGAACTTCAAAGTCGGAAGATTGTTGAGACTTTATATGTCATTTAGTAGACCCCTCAACCCGAACACACATAGTCCATATTTGCATGACCTTGAAATAAGATCAATATGAGTAGAAATTGTACTTTAAATAACCCGCGTGTTTTCCTTACCTGAAACACAACACGATCTTCTCACGAACAAAAATATTCAGACGCAATTTCCGGATTTAAAACTGTCTGAATAATTTTCTTTTTGTAAAGAGTTTGAGATATAATTTCCTTTCCTGCGTCCATCAATTACGCTTAAATTTTAATCATTTACATATCCTATAGCATCTTCTGCTTTTCAGCAAGTGCGATGTTTGTATCATATCTCACCTTTTGGTGATTCAATTTTAATGTCTAGTGGACAGTTCCTTTTGAGTCATTAGGTAAAAAACATTTATGTAACTTTGATGAGACATACGAACGACGTCATGAGAATTGTTCTAATTTTTGTCTGGTTTTATAATGATTTGTTGAAACGAATAAATTTTATGCTAACTCAACGAATAAAAAAAAACATTATTATAATGTAAAACATTTAACTTTCTGTATATATATATATATATTAAGTTAGACCTCAATATAACGAAGTCGCTAAATCCCGGAAAAAATTTCGTTATATGGAAAATTCGTTATATAGAGGTTCCTCTTTTTTACTATACTTTATAAACTACATAAAACAAATTTAAAATTCATGAACACTATATTTTAAAAAAGTAATTATTCACTTTTTTAAAATTAATATATGTTTATTTTACATATCTTAACCTTTAAAAAAGAAAGAAAGAAAAACCGCAAGGAAAACAAGGGAAAAGAATGTCGAAGAATTCACTGTATTTTCAATATTGAGAAAATAGTTTTATACTAAAATTAATGAATTTTAAGGATATTTTATAATTTAAAGATGCAAGGCAGTTTTAAACGTGCATTTTTTTTTTAAATTAGAACACGGGGACGGAACAACCCATGGGGTTAAAGAGTATATCAAAAAATGTTTCATGAACTGGGCAATGGGGAAAACGTTTTTGGATGAAACCCAACCCTTTTCTCTCGGCGGTTAGGGTTCTGGGGGAGCCGAGTGGAAGGTATAGGATCGTGTCTTGCCTTGTCACGGCGAGCCCAAATACCACTAAAAACCCCTGTATTGGGAGCACGAAATCTGTCGGGGCTGAAACGTCCTCCCGTTGGGTGGTGGGTAGTTAGGGGAGGGGGCCCGATCAGGGTCGTCCACGTCACTTGACCATGGTTCTTTCGTGGTCCCGCCAAAAGCCCCGTGTAGCTGAGCAGTGCGACGTTAATATTCAATCAATCAATCAAAAAATCTCCCGGGGAGTTTGGTGCTAAAACCAGTTCAAAATTTTGACCACCATAAAGTGTGTTGAAAAAAAATAACTTGTTTTTTCAAAAAATTTTAAAAAAGGGGAGAACAAAAATTGAATCACAAAAGAAAAAGTTCGTTATATAGAAAATGCACTTCGCTATACAGAGGTTATGTTACAAAGAAAATCGTGAAGTGTTCAAGGTTCCAGGAAAAAGTTCGCTATATAGAAAAATTCGCAATATAGGGGCTCGTTATATAATGGTTCGACTGTATATATGCATACGATAGAAATGAAACGGTATGAAAATTGTATCCCTATTTTCTATTAAAGGTCATTAAAACCAAGTAAAACTTACACCTGTGAATGTTGTATCTATCTTTTTTTTTTTTTTTTTCAGAATTAAACAAGTTGATTAGTTAATAAGATTTAAGTCATTGTTAAGCTTAAATGTGCCCCCTTATAATACAAGCGTTAAATCAGATTATAATGCAAGAAAACCTGTGAACGAATATATGAATAGAAACATTGTAATTCTACAAAAAATTTGTTTTAAAAAAAATTTTAAAAAAAAAGTTTTTAGGAAAAATTTCAATAAATTTTAAAAAATACCCTAAAGTTTTTTTTTTTTATTCGAAGAGTACTCATTAAGATTTAAGCATGTTTCTCCTCTTCAGAATTTAATTCTAGTAAACGGTCATATTTCTTAAAGCAAGACACAAAAACTTTCAGAAAATGTTTTAGTAAAACTGCTTTTTTCTTACATGATTAGATAGGGAACTGAAAGAGACATTTTTCAATTCAAATGAAAATTTAAATTGAAAAATGCTTTCTAATGTTTAAAAGTATGTACCTTAATTTAATTAAAAATGAGTGTGCCTTGCATTGAATTATGAAATTTGAATAATGTTTCTTCTCAAAAAATATTGTTTTAAGAAATTAAGTATAAAGATTAGAGTAAAATATTTTCTGTAAAGACTTTCTAAATAAAAAAAAAGTGTAAATTAAGATATAATTGCATGCAATTCTTAAAATTCAAAGGATATCCAAAATACAATAAAGTGATTAAAAATGTCTACAGAGGGAATAAAACTCAGTGATTACAGCAGTTAGCATGAATATTTAATACATTGGTAGCTTTTTTGTGTTTTTCTTTTCCTTAATGTACATTTTTATTTGACTGATTTTCAATTTGTCCATTCCTTAATTAATTTTTTAAAAAAATGTATCTATGCAAAGATTGAACTACTTTCTTTAAAAATAAATCTCTTAGTTTCAAGTAACATAAATAATCTAACTTCGATTTAATTCATTTTTCTTCAAGTCATTTTTTGTCGTATTTCATGAAATTTTCAACTTACACACAGCGTTATCATACGAGATTTTGGAGTTTTTGAATCACTATTGCATTTTAAAACCTTGTTTCGAATATGTAGTTTCAAAAGTACTTTAAAGCATTTTGCATTTTTTATTCAAAAATAATACGTTAACTGTTTTTTGGGTGGCAAGTTATTATCATTAAAACTACATTTCTAAGAAATTTGGCATCGAAGATTTAAATTTGTTTGCATAGTTACTTATGTATCCCGGAATAAATAAAACTACTAAAAGTTCTTGGACGTTACTTTTTCACTTACAAATGCATATCCAATTAAAACCTAATCTCTTTTCCCATTAGTAATTTTTCTTAGCAATCATCGCACAAAAAACTTTCTTTTTCATTTCCATTTTTTTCTAGTTACATTTTTCTACTCCGAATTGCAATGAATGGCTTTTGTGGTGGATCGCTATCGGTCAAATTAATTTCCATTTCATTTTGTTCAGCCCTAATTTTGTTCGACGGTATGGTTGCTTTTTTATTTTCCATTTAAAATAAATTCTAAAGCTTCTTTCAAAGAAGAAATAGAAAAGAAAAGAAAATGTAATGAATTAATAACAATGCATTTGAAAAAGTCAATTTTTATGTGATACTTGAAACTAATGGGGGTAAAATGTTTTATTTATGAAGTCCTAGGCGTGTAACAAAGCGATACATGCAGCGTTAGAACAAGGCTCAAACTTTAAAAGAGTTATGTACGGAAAATCTACGCAACAGGAAGTTTTTCAATTATTAATGATCTTAACACACATGACGGTAATTTCAAAAGACAGACAAAAGTATGCTACTTTTTGTTCCGAAATTCAAAAACGCTCCAGCAGAAGTCTTTCTAATGCAATTTAAAAAATAATTTGACACGGGCTTCTGAATTTCTTATAGCTTAACATTGCTTTCAGAATAATAAATATGAAGTTCTTGTTGTTCTTCAAGTTAGAAATTATAATAACAATAGGTGACATTTTTGAGAAATTTTCTGTCTGGTGAGTTTGAAAAATGGAATAATGAAGGAAAATAAACAGTCAATTGAATGTAACAATTTATTTTAAGATTATTTTAAAGAGAAATACTAATTTTCTTCTTCCTTTTGAATACAGAAAGTAAAGAAAATATAAAAGCTGTTTTATGATATTATTCAATTATTGATTTAAAATGTGGCTTTATAATAAAGCTGGGTTATTCATAAAATGGTTAAGATATAAGATATAAGCAATACTCCGAAATTAATGTCATTAAAACTGCAAGGTTATACTGAATTACTATTTTTTTACTGCAACAATCTAATAGATTTTTGAGCATTTTAAAGGTTAAAATTATTTAATGCATTAAAATAAAATTTTTCTTAATATAATATTAATGCTCATATGTTTTTATACAAACACAAATTTGTTAAATTCCTTTTTAATTCAAAGTGCCTAATAGGCCTATTGGGGCAAAGCGCTAAGAAATAATAAATTTCCATTAAGATTTAATCAATATCTCAATTATTTTGAATATACTAGTTTCTGATTTGCATAATTTAAAAGATACGATCAATGCGTAAAATTTTAACATGCTTCTTTTGAAATGGTATAATAAAGCGTTAAAATTAGCCATTATGCAAATTTAATGGAATTAAATAATAGAAAAATTATTATTTTTCTATATGTTATCTAATGATAAATAAATATGAACCTAATATATATTTCTAAAAGTTTCATTAAATGTATTTTAACTAACTTTTTTTATTAAACTTTTTTCCCCTTGCATTTACGAATTCTCCATTGAACGCAATGCGTTCAGATATATCCGTTTTACCCAAAGTTAAAAAATGGTATTCTGATAGTATGAATGATATAAGAATTGTCATTGGAAATATTATAAAATTTCCATAAATTCCAAATTTCTAATTATAGTATGGTATTCCACTCATATCAAAAGTCGAGTAATAAAATACACTCATGGACAAAAAAAAAAGCACCAAGTAATAATTGCGGGATCGTAACGAAACTTAGAAATGAAGGTACATGTTGGGAGATATGCAAATGGTTAGAAATGCAGCTTGATTGCCTATTTCGTATGAAAGGGGGGTT
>BMAV01004068.1:0-31768 GCA_019973955.1 Trichonephila inaurata madagascariensis
AGTCTAATTTCGTAGCTAAATTAAGTTATAGGTATTTCCTCAATTGATGAAGGAAGGAGACTCTGCAAAAGGTAATATTTTGTATAGGAAGTTAGATGAATCAGTTAATTTATTATAATTAAGATAAATGATCTAGTTGCGCGATCTGACTTGAATATAATTTTTAATTGGATGTTAACTCTCACTTTAAGAAAATTGTCAATTAGAATTAAGTAATATAAGTTATTCTTAATAAAAGTTGTATTAAGAATCCAATATGTCTCATCATTTAGATAATCCTACACCTCTAGCTTACGCGGATCCCAATAGACATAGTCATCACAGGATGGCTATGTCGCAGTCTTCCTTAGTGCATTTGGCTGGAGACTATAAGAAAATAGTTATACAGGGTGATTATAATAAAAAGTTGCAAATTCAAAGCATTCTAACTACTGATTAGAAGGGCTTGATATTTTACCAGAACAGTCGTGTGGCAAAGAATTTTTTGGGGGGGAAATAAAACAAAATAGTTCTAAAATGTTCCGATAGTTGGCGCTGTCTGGTAGAAGTATGCAGATCACTAGGATGTGATATTCGCACAAGTCATAGCTTTGATAAGAATGAAGAGCACTAGAGGGACTTATATCGCTTTGCCTGAGGGTTTCAACTTGACACTAGCAAAGAATGATCGCGCTCCGGTGGTGAAGCTTTTTTTTTATCAGAACGGTGACCATGCACTAACAGCTATAAGAAAATTCGGGACATTAAAGGGCATAGAATCCGGCAAATTGACCGCGTATGGTAAAGGGAAAATGATAGGTAAATTCGAAGAGAATGGTTCATTTGACGTGAAACAATGTAGAGAACACACACACAAAAACCAATTGTGGCAGCACTATTGAAAGATGTGGTCCCAGCATTACAAGAACAGCGGTGAGAGGTAAGCAGAGCTTGAATAATTAGCCAAATGTTGGATATGTATATCACCATGGTGTGTTAAGTTCAACGGAACATCTTGCACTGTCATCCTTTCAAAAAACTCATGTGCAACAGTTGCTTCCTGCTGACCTGGAAACACGCGTATCGTTTGCATTATGATTTCTTGCCCGGATGAAAGTAAACAATGGATGGCCATGGAGGATTCTGTGGCCTGAAGAAGCCCATTCCTATTTACAAAGCTCTGTAAACACGGCTAGATGCAATATGTGGGTGATCGAGATTCCATTTCCCCTACAACCATTACCTCTTCATTCTGAAAGGGCCACTGTGTGGGGTGCAATAACAGCAGAGTTTGTCTTCAGTCCATTTTTCTTCGTGAAGATCACGCCAGTGGGTTCCAGTTCCTGCAACTACACTGCCAAGTGATATGAAACACTTTTGAGTAACCTTGATTTTCCTACACTTCAGCAAGTGTCAGTGTGTGGATCACACAATATTTGCAGAAGATGGCGCTCCACCGCACATTGATACTCTTGTGAAGCAACTGCTGGAGTAGATGATAGAGTCGAGGATGATAGAGTCATTAGCTACCATTTTCCGACACATAGCCAACACGTTCCCCCGATTTCAATCTCTGTGATTTCTGTCTTTGGAAACACCTGAAGATGTAGTTTATAGAGGTGGATTGTGAATCTGAACGATTTTTGAAGTCCACGTCATGCACCACACGGGTAACATCAGCACAGATACCCATAAATTTGTCATTAACTCTTCGAGTCTATCGTTTACTTTCTCTTAATAACATTCCTGTATTTGGTAATCCATTATAGATTTTTCGATGATAACTTCCCCCTATAGGCATATTTTTAACTATTTTTTCCCTTCTCCAAATAAAATGCTTGGCTGACGATAATTCTGGTACAATATCAAGTCATTCTGAACAGTAGTTTTCAAGTTAGAGCGTTTTGAAATCGCAAACTTAATTATAATCACCCTGTATAATATCAAAAGAATAAGAGAAAGAAAACTAATAAAAGCTAAATATTATAAATAAAATATATAAAAAAGTTTTTCAATCTCAAATATAATTCCAGATATTGATTTGCAAGTGAGAAACTTCACATAAGAGACGAAAAAATATAAGATAGAAAAGAGGCACAGCAGAAGAGATACTTTTCATCTCTTCAAAATACAATAATCATTGTCATTCGAAATAAAATTAAAAAATAAATCTTCTTTCAGGTAAGGACGATTTCCTGACGTTTCTTAATATAGTTAGTTTAATAACTTTTTAGAAGGAATGCTTTTGAAAGGTGCTGCAATATAAAGGAGAGCAGTATATAAGTAAATTTAGGGTTAAGAAGCGATAAAAGAAAAATAAAAGTTACAGAATGAGAGCGCCACCTGAGGGTGAAGTATTTAGTTTCTTTACTTTTTCTATCATATTGCTTAAGAAGAGTAGAAAAATAAGAGGCGATACTCAGAGGTTCATTAAAATTGGTAAGGGAAGTAAATTAAAATTTCCACAAACTATTTTTAATTGATAATAGATTTATTAGAGAATATTTCATTTACTCATTGGATTCTTTATTTTAGCTTGCCTTTTTTTCTATTTTTCTCTATCCATTAAAGTGTTATTAGTTATACAATTTGGAATATTAATAACACCGTGGAAAATCTCCTTTTTTTCTTCCTACAGTACGAAAATGTTATTATAAGCTGTTCCTTTTAAGCTAGAAAGATTGATACAATTTTAGAATAGGCGAAAAACTAGGCGTTTTCTTATTTATTTGCTTTTGAAAATATTTAATTCTAATGTATCCGTGTAATATGTCCGTGTGCCAATTTAATGATGAAAGAAAATAATTTTTCACCCTTTTCCTTACTCATATGTATTTGCAAGATTTTATACAAATATACCTGCCTGAAATTCTCTTTCATTTTCAATAATATTTTCTAATAATCCCTGTTTTAATATGAATGTTATCTCTAAGCGATCTCTTACATGAATTTAGAATCTGAAAAAGATTCTCGTTTTCATCCAGTAAATAAAAAAAATGCCTGTCATAAATATGTAATCTAAACGATATTAATCATATGAATGATAATAGTAATAAGGAATTTATAGTTTATACGAATTTCGCATTTGTTTTTGTAAGACGTATTAGTTCGTAAAAAAAAATTTAAAAACTTTCTATGTATTTATGTAAAATACACGCACTAGCCAACGACTTATAAACCTTTGAGATTTGCGTTTGAATGCGTGCTAGAGATGAAGTATGCAAATTTTTGTTATGACGGGTTACGGGAGGGAAAAAATTAAATCACCCTGCCCTAATAGCAGCACCCAAGGTTACCATGGGTTACTCGACACCACAAAACTCTTTATTGTAAATTCCAAAAACGGACATTAAATGGAAAACTCAAACTCAATGGTGCAACAGCCCACGAGGGCCAGAGTCTGTTGTGATCATCCCAGTATACGTGACCACTAGGCGCTGAGGTGCATGAGTAGATGTCCCGATCAAATGGTCAGCCAATCATTAGATGTGGAAGCACACCTTAATATAATTTCAAAGAAAAATAACTAATATTAACACTTGGAATCACACACACACAACTCAAAATTCAACAGCGCATGCGTCAAACGAACCATCATCTCAACTATAGATTTCTAATGAAGTCAACGTGAAGTATTCCAGATGATACTCAAAACAAAGAGGACGCAGCATTTTTTCTACTCATCTCAATATGGAGAGAGAATTTCGAATTTCTTTGTTTTTTGCTAGGTAAAAAAGAATATTTATGTGGAATATAGGACATTCCAATATTATTTTTCCCGGAAAAAGTGGTATGAAAGACAAAATTTTATTTAATTAAAAGTGATCCATTTAAAGTTTCAGTTTGCAGCAATTCTTATCAAATGCCACTGGCAAAATAGCAAAGTGTTTGACTGTTCACAGAGTAGTGATATTCAAGTATTCAACCTTCTAATGACAGCAAGACTATCGCCAGAAGAATGTACTGGACGATATTGTGAATGGAAGATTCACTTCGACAAGGTGAGCGGAGAAGAGATTTATGACGAAGTTTCAAAATAAGACAACAAGGCTTTGTTTGAATAAATATAATTTTTTTTTTTGCAGGAATATATATGTGAATTGATATTCTTCCCAAAGAGTAAAACACAAATTATATTCTATTAACATTCTTCCTAATTTTTTAATACTCTCTTTATTCCAAAAATTTTTAAAAGAAGTCAGTAGGCTAAAAATCTTCAAAATATCGATTTTGAGTTTTTGATGTTTCTGAAATCTGTAATTCATACACTTTCCACGGTTGTAACATATTTGCCCTTTTATGAATTAGAAGTATGCCAAAATGACTATTAAAAAATAATCAGCTGTTATACAACGCCCACTTTGACAGATAAAAGTGTAAATATTGACCCTTTAAACCTGGGAAGCAGTTTCAAAGCCTCTACATTTTTTCCTTTAGATTAATGCTTCTGTAGATTAACTGTATAATAACTACAAATTTAACTGTTAGTTTGTTTATCTACTTTAGGAGCGAAGTTTGTAAATTTTATGAAATCATTGTGCTGGTAATTATTTCAACCTGGGTGAATGTTTTGTGGTATGTTGAAAAAGGTGTCTCCTTCGAAATTTTGTCCTTACGGTAAGAGGCTTGTGCTTTTAAATACTGCATAACTTGTTTGTGTTGAAAATGCGTAGGAAGCTATTTGCGAAAATGATCATTATAAAAATATTGCCGTTACTTGAGATATGGCAAAAATGAGGCTAAACGTCATTTAAGGACAATTGGAAAGCTAAAACCTTATTTTTTGTTGACAATTTGAGATTTTTACATGTTCATATTGTATAGATAACATGTTCACTGCTACAAAAGGGGAAAAAATGATCACCGAAATGCCAGAAGTAAAAATGATTTCTTACCGACACTCCGACTGAAGGGGAAAATAAATGTTGATTATCAGCTCTTCCCGCTATAGCACGGGATTGGCTATCGAGACATCATTCCACACCACACGCTTCCACTGGATTGGGATCTTTGAGTTCTCGAGTTCAAGTTATGTCTCATCATGGCGTTGGAATTCGCAAACTACAATTGCAAGTGCATACGTCATTTTCTAGTCCATCAGTCCACGTATGTTCTTTTTTAGCTGCATTGAATATGTCCATGCTCCACGGTCTTGTAGTCACTCATAGTTGTTCAAGTATTTAACTCGACAGTTTTAAGTTACTTGTTTTTTTTGCAATAAAAATAGTAATCTGTCATATTTTAAGAACAGTTGGAAAGCTAAAATCTAATTTTTTTGACAATTTGAGATTTTTACATTTTCAAATTGTATAGATTTTAACCTTTCTAAAAATACCTTACTTTAACCTCTAGGGTAATTAGAAATCCTTAAAACCTATTTTTAAATAATCGTTGAAACTGGGCAAAGCCCATTTGAATGGTGAAAAATGTAAGCAAAGTACTTTGTTTTTGCTTAAAAGTTGAACGTCTGAAAAAAAAACATGTATCTTTTATTATAAATTGAGCCTTTTACTTTTTTTTCCTAGCCGATTAGAAGTCTCACTTTTTACATTAAAATCAAAATGTAAATATTATTTTGATGTTCGATATACCTTTTCTGATAAACTACTGTTCACAGGTATGTAAATTTTTTATGGTATATTTATAATGATAGCTAATATATACTGAAATGAGCTTTTTGTAAAAACTCAAAAATTTCTTTTTTGCAAATTTTTTATGTGAAAAATGGGTCAAATTTCGCAATGTTTGATAAAATATTTCATAAATTATTAAAAAATTCAAAATTAACTAAAAGCACATTTCGGTATAATGAGAAAGATGTACTTTAATTTTATGAAAAATTTCAAGCTTGTACATAAAACAGATTTTGAGAAAAGGTACATCGAAACCAACCAATTTAATTTTTTGTCAGTATAGAAAGAGAGAGAGGTTTCCAACTCACCTTAATGGGGTGCACTTATTGCAACCAACATAGATACTGGGCAGGTAATAGGTGTAAAAATACTTAATTTGTAAAAATTTGCCAATTGCAGGAAAATAATAGCAACAGAAATTTCGTATCATCCAGTATATCAACGGAAATTGAAGAAGAACCAAGAATCATTTATATATAACCTTCATTACCTTGCATAATAAATTACAGGACATTTTTTTTTCTTTTTTGATGAGGTAAAATTTTGTATAAAAATTCCTAATATTTTAAAGATTTCCAAAAATTTTTATTTTTAAAATTGTGTACATTTACTGTATGCATGTACTCTATGTTTCTTATATGCAATTGTGTATATACTGAAGTGACATTTTTTTAAAAATTCTTAAAACATTTAGCTAGAAAGCACATATTATAACAATAAATGACAACTTTCAATAAATTCATGGGGATGCTTTTGAAGAGTTTGTCTTTGAAAAACTAATTAATATATTTAAAAAAATTTCACTCCAGTATAAATATAAAGGTCTAAAATTAATATTCAGACAGTCTTTATATTTAACAGTTTCTGAGAAAAAGGAACATAAAAAAAGCTGAAATTGACATTGTCGTGATAGGGGGTACCGACTCTTCTTATTTTCAAGAATTTTAAATGGTACTCTCTGTCTAAAAATAAGCAGCAAACAAAAAAATTAGAATAACTCGAGAGGAAGAAAGGTAATAGTAACATAATTTGCAGATGTGTCTTACAGTCATTATCATGCATTTCTCTCCTGTAGAAACCGTGTAGGGCAGCGATGCACGCTAAATATGTCGAGAGATGAAACTTCCTCCCGTTGGTGTGGTGTGGTAGTTAGGAGAGGGGGTGCCACGTCACTTGACCATGGTTCGAAATTACGTGGTCCGTCGCCAAAAGCCCTCGTGTAGCTGAACAGTGCAACGCTAATATTCACTCACTCACTCTCCAGTAAAAGTTGTCACATGATCTACTGATAAATATTTACAACTACTCTAATGCCCCTCATTTGAGCTAAATTAGGAACATTGTTTTTTTTTACTGCTAACTTGTAAACTAATTGTTATTGTTCTTTTAAATTTCCCTACATTAGCCCCACACTCTCTATATATTTATTTATCTTGGTGGAATTTTCAATGGTTAATTAAATACATTTTAAAACCAATTGAGCTGAAATTTTATATACATGATTATTTTGGATGACAATACAATAATCTAATTATAATTAATAAAAATTAATTGATTAAAACTAATTATTTAAAATTACAAAACAACCACGTTGGTATCATTTTTGCGACTTTGCGACCCCTTTTGGCGACTTGTGTCAAACTTGAAAAGCTCTTTTTTTCTCACGTTTTAAAGCATTCAGTTGAACTGAAATTTTATATACATGATTGTTTTGGATGACAATACGATACTTTAATGATAATTAATAAAAATTCATTACCACTAAATGTTGTGATTCTATCATATTTATATACATATTTAAATTAATTGTAACATTTTAATAAATAATAGATAAGATAAAATTTTTCTTTGTTGATCTAAGTAGGAATTGACTTTAAAAAGAGATTTTTATATTACTTGTTTCTTTGCAGGACATTTCCTCTTCTGTTCAACAACGCGTGAAAACTTCAGTGCGTTTCAGTAAATTATTTTCATTTTATAACCATCTTCAATTTGTTTCTTATTTTTTTTAGACAGAGTGCAGATGCAGTAATAAAGGGAATTGTGGTACTTAAAAGACTTGCTAAGATTAAATGAAACAGCTGAGAGAATGACGTATGACATTAGTTCATAGAATCAAAAATGTGCAAAATTCCATTGATGAGAGTAATAATATTTCTTTTGCAAAATTTGAATGTACAAGTATACATAAGTCCACTAGTTCCTCATCTATGATGAACAAAGTTACAAACTATATCACACGAGGAGGGACATTTCTTCAAAAACTTTTCCCAGCTTCGTTTCAAGAACTAAAAAAAAGAGGGAGTTTCTCTGACTACCAAACAGGTAAGAGTAAAATAAAAAAAGTTAAAAGACTGCTGATAGTTGGCTTCACTTAAATGCCCTTAGAAATGAAGTGGAAGTGAAAAAAGAAAACGTCAACTGGGTAGGATCAAAAGAACGAATACGTCCCCTGAAGGTGAAGCGTCATTTTTATTTCTGGCTTTCTGTCACCTTCGAAGACAGGTAGGAAAATCAAAAGAGAAGTAACAGATGAAAACTATTTAAAATCTGGAAAATTCAGAATATCTAAATTTTAAGCATGTTGCTTATCTTAAAAGAAGATGCATCATAATGAAATTCGTATTATTTTTTGTGTTGTGAGCTTTGTTTACTTTATTTTCCACTTTGTGATAAACGCGATGTTGCGTTTATTGGTGTTTCGGGATAGAAGAAAAATCAGCCATAATCATAACAGTTCTAATTTATTATTCTCTCACTTAACTTAACAAACCAGGATAGGAAATGCACACTTTTACTAAGTATAGGAGCAATTACACGTCAAAAAGGATACTTAATATTTGATTATAATTGAACTAACTTACTCTTGGGGCGCTTTAGTTGTCTACGGTCTAAATTACCGTAATTCCGTTTTCAGTTGTCGACCTCCGGTCGTTACTGCTCAATTCTCACTTTTTGACTTAATTGTCAATTAGCAATTTTTGAGCATTTAGCAATTAACCGTCGAGTAACTCTCGACTAGTTCTCATCTACTTTCCACTATCAACTAACTTCGCGTACCTAAAAGTCAGTGCTTAAATATAACCCGTCATTGCATAAACCGTGTCTTCTTCGGGAGAAAGTTTTCAATAGAACAACATTTAAAAGAAATAGATTTACCCCAAGAGGATTAGTGAAGGCTCGCGGATAGAACTGTTATAACTTCAATTTTTTCTTTTTTTTTTGCCAATAAATAAAATATTTAAAACACCTTTAGTTTTTTTTCCCCAAAAGATTTATTCCAAATTATTAAGAAAGGAAAAGTGTCAAGTTCTATAAAATTATTATTTCTGGCGACACCAGGAAATAAAAAGAGAACATTTTTTGGTGACATTTAAAAGAAGAAAATCAAATAATTATGGAGGAGGGAGGAGGTGTAGATCGTTAGGCGTCAAAAGATTAAACTGAATAGGTTGAATGAAGTCTCCGTTAGTGTAAAAATATTTATTAAATTGTTAGGCAACACATATCGTTAACAAAATTAATGAGCATAGAGTATAAATGGTTTTTCAATTCCTACTATTAGTTCACTCTCTTCCTATATATATTTATTTACATATGTATATATTTGTTCAAAATTTCAATCGTTAATAAAATATTTTCTTTTCATCCATTCATGTTCAAATACATTTTTTTAAACTTGTAGTGGATGACACTTGATGTTAATACAGTTTTTTCAAATATCGATTCCTTAGTTAAATTTAATTAGTGGATAAATAGTAACAAACAAAAATAATAATCCAACAGTATATTTATAAAGGAAAATCATTCGTTGTGTCCATGTAGCGCAATGGATATTACGTTGGACTTCTAATCCAAAGGTCATGAGTTTGAATCTCACATGGGATGGCCTAATTTCTGAGAATGTAATTTCTTTCTTACTATACTCTTTTATTAGAATAATTAAACTTAATGAATGAATAAATAGTAACACACAAAAGAAATAGTCCAACACCCTATATAGAAAGGGAAATAGAAAATTTCAAGGAAAATCTATTTCTATTTTGTCACTTAATATTGCGACTCTATCATATGTATATACATATTTATATTAATTGTAACTATTTAATAAAAAGCTACTAAAAATTTTTTTCTTTGTTGATCTAAGTAGGAATTGACTTAATTTTTTTTTATATTACTTGTTCCTAATGATTACGTTGTCTCTTCACCTGGCCTCTACTGAAAATAGGTGGTCGCTAGAAGGTGCTTCTGCTGCTTTGGACAGTCAATTACTGTTATTAATTACAAGAGTGGTTACAAAGGAAAATTAAAATATTCAGTTTGTGTTTTTAAATAAGTTTTCCTCAAAAAAAATGTGATGTTTAACTGTTTTTGACAATTACGGAAGATTACAGTAAAAAAACTGTATGTAAAATTGCTTACTTTTAAAAATACGTCTAAAAAGTAAAATAGACATTCCTTTTGTTGTGAAAAAGGGAATTTCAAATTAAAATACTTATTTTTAAAAGTAATGGGCTATAAGTTTTTATAATAATGATTTTTTATTTTGTGTATCAGACTTATATTTATGGTAAAAGATTAACTATATTTCATCACTCTATGTCGGTAGACAGCCTTAGAAAACATAATAGTTTTCCTTTCTGGTTAATTGACTTTTTATATGTATATTTAAATATACATATGTGAGGTTTGCTGTCATTTGTATAGATATAATACATTATATAATGTCTTATTTTATTAACTGGATAAAGTTAGAAGTGAATGAAAATTTAACGAATTATCTAACGTCCAATAAATGAGTTATTTAACAAATTGTCGTACATCTGCATATTTGCGAGAATAATATTTGCTAAGAGAGTAGAACGTATAAACCGATTTCTTTAATTTAACTTTTATAGTTCTTACACTCTATTGATTTATTCGAATAAATCCATTTATCGAACTTAAGACAACCATGTTTACAACCAGTAATTAGAATTTAATGTTTCTTTTAAATGAAATAAATTATAACATTCCAAATAGTTTATACGTTGCATTTTATATTTCACACTTATATAGTAGAAACTGTTTCTGTGCGGCTCTTTTTTATGCAATTTTATTTTTGTACCATTAGTTTTGTGCAATCTTTTTTTTTATGCGGTATATGAATTTCAATGCTTTCGCGCCACCACTGTTATGTTTTCTATCAATGTACCAGAGCGGGAGAATGTTAGGGCCCACCTTCAAAGTCAGGTTTTGTATTTAATATTTGATAAATTGGGTAAATACATAGTTGGCGTTAGTCAGGCCTTGGCCTTCCTCCCCCGTGATGATGATGATGATGATGAGTTTGGTGTTTTATGGCGCAAGAGACAGTTTTGGCTATACTGCGCCAAACATTCATAGGTCTGTGGTCTGGACGGGAAAAGAAGAAAGTGGATGACAAGATGGAGGGTCGAAAATACAGAAGGATCACTGGGGTACCCCGGGGTCGTGACACCCGTGTTTACCCAAGATAGTAAACCCCTTGGGAAAAGGAAAAGATCACTAGGGTACCTCGGGATTGTGACACCCGTACCCACCTAAAGAAGGTGAGCCCCCTAAGGGACCTCCCCCCGTGAGTCAGGGGTTTAGGGTGTACATTACACCAGAGATGTACATATACACACTTCAAACGCTCTGTTTATTTATTATAAACAGTCTCCCGACAATGCGCGTTCAGTAGCTTTCTTTCAACGGGCCAATAGCCCACACTTGATTGAAGACGAAACTTTCAATGAAAGTGACATTATCAATAATTTGGTAGATTATGTAAAAACGGACAAAAGAAGAACCAGGTTCTTTGAGAGTGGATAAAATATAAGCAGGGATACAGCTTCCCATCAAATTGAAAAAGCATGTTCTTAAAAGAGATACCAATTCCGAAAAGAGTATGAAATTTCAAAAAGAGGTTCGATCATGGATATCTGACTATAGTGATATTTACGAGCAACTGACCAACCAACTTTCGTCTCAAAAATTTGTCTCTTACTTTATGGTACCAAAAAATAAGTCAATTGAAATTGTATCTTCAAGTGACAAAGCTTGTTTTGAAATCAAATCATCACAGAAGTGATTAGCCTTTTGGTACATGAGTAGCAGACAAAAGTACGTGCATTTTGGAAAAATTCTGCAGTAAGTTCCCATCAATTAGAAAAAATGTTCTTAAAATGTTTCCGAATGTATGAAATTTAATCATTTATTTTGTTTTGAAACTGCCCCTTCCTCAAAATTTCCGGTAAAAAATGAGTCATTTTTGAATGTTACGTTTTGTTATCGGATCCCTCTCTCCCGCATTAAAAATTTTTCTGTGTAAGTTAATCAATTGTTTTGTTTATGTAAGTATTCCTATAAATTCTAAGTAATTATTTTTAGTGCTACTTTTTTATGCCGCCCTCTCACCACACAAAAAATTTTCTGTATATAGCAAAATTTTTTTCTATGAAGTTCTATTAGAACGCATATTTTTTACGTTTCTGTTTATGCATTCGAAATCTACCAATATAAACATTTTACTGTATATATAAAATTTATATTTAATATTTATAATATAATATATATAAGTATATATCCTAATATATATATAATATATATATATATATATATATATATATATATATGAATGAATTATATCATATTGAAAGTTGTTTTTCTCGCTAGGATAACCTCTTAAATTATGAGATTTCACTTAGAGTTTAACTGCCATCTCCTTGCAGTAAAAATGTAGTACGTTTCTAAGATATAAAAGTTATTTATTTTGTTATGGGAATACTTCCTCATAAATTTCGTAAATAATTGGTGTATTTTCTAAGTTTTTTCTACTTTTTTAATGTGGTTCCTTTCCACCGCATTAAAAATTGTTCTGTAGTATTTCGACGAAGTTGTTTGTTATATGTAAGAATTTATGAAAAATATTTTCGAATATTTTTTGTGTGGTTTATTTTTATGCGATCCCTATCCACCACCCAAAAACAGGTTTTATTATATGTGATCAATACCTCGAATTTGTCCAAGATTTTAGAACGTTTTATTTTTGTCCCGACTTTTATTCGCTTATTATTCAATAAAAGTCAGCGAAAGTTAATTAGTGTAATTTCTGAAATTTACGATGAACATATTTTTATTTCTCTAAGAGAATCCCTGTCAAAGTTGACAAAAACAGTCCTGGTTAATTAAGGCCTTATCTAAATTGCAAACTGATAAACGAACATTAATTGCCTCCATTCTTTCTATGAACGAGCAAGAAAAGTTAATGAATGCCATTCTCAACTTCCAGCACTTTCAGATTTCCTGATGTGTCTTTTCGAAATAATAGAGAAGTAAGCTATAGTTTAATTAATCTTTACATTAGAAAGGAGAAAGTCATGCTTATATCTCATCTCGTTTATCAAGATAAATATCTTTTGTTTAAAGGCATCTCATTATGTAAAATGAAACAAAATGTTTTCCGGAAGAATTTAGATTATATTCTTCGATCTTTTCTCAATTTTAAATTATTTAGTTTATTCTCAAATCGGCTTTAAGTAGGAAGCTAAAGCGTTCTTTTGAAGTTTCGAGAAATGCAGGTAAATTTCAGCATTAATTTCTTTTTGTTGTGTTCTACGCAGAACTGTGAGCTAATACAGAACTTATCTTAGCCAATTAATCAAGCCTAAATAGCTAGTTATATTTGTTATATTTATCATAATTACTATCAAGTGTTATTTGTTCCTTGGAGCTATTATAGTAATCATAAACAACAGATTCTATGGACCTCTTTCCTTTCTAAGTTACTTGATCGATTTAGAATGGAACTATTTATTGGAAATGAATTTATTGTTAGCTTAATAAAACGTCATTCTTATAACCTTAACAAAGGCTATTAGGTGAGTGAGTGTTTGTCAAGGTCGCACTATTTAGCTACACGAAGGCTATTGCTGATGGACCTCGTAATTCTGAATCATAGTCAAGTAACGAGAACGCTACCTGAACGGGCAACCCCATCCACTAGCACTTCTGTGATACCCCCTACCTGGGGGAATCATCTCTTCATCTACTCGCCCTATATTTGTGGGAGGTAAAGATTAATGACCCAAGCTAGCCATAATAAAACCAATTTATTATTATCAATTCAAATATTCAAAGAATCTTACGCTAAGAAGGAAATCAGGAGTGATATAACGTAAACCTAAATTCTATGTAAATAAACGCCTGGAATCCTAACCGCTTGACTTTCAGTGACGTTATCCTGTGAATCTCAATCTTCCTTAATTTCTTTGACTCGTTAAAGCCTGTTCTATAATTACGCTTCTAAGTTTAAATCCTTACCATCAGCTCACGGCGTTCAGCACCTCAGCTTCCTTTCTCCTTCTTCCTCGCGATTACAAAACCTCCACTATATATCTACTAACTAATCTGAATATCGAGGTTTTTTCTTGAGAGGATTGGCTGTGAAATAACTCAATACTGGTCCCAAGGATTCCCCAAAAGGATTAGTAGGAAAAACACGGTAAAGCCCCGTTACACTTCTTTCCATGAAATTTAAGAAAACAGAAATCAACACTAAGTGAAACGTTGCAAATTATACAAATGTATTTTGTTATCATGTACTTAAGTAGAGCACAAATGGCAATGTCTGTATGTTTTATTATAAAAAGTTAGCATATGGTCATCAATTTTAGTACAATCTTAAGTCATCTGGAGCAGTTTTCTTTCTGCTCATGAAACATACAGGTCATTCTTTGCTATTACGATTTGAAAGTCCAGAAATCAGTTACCATGCAAGCCAAATAGACAGCAGATCAAACCATTCAGGGAAAATACCTTCTCATCAACATTTAAAAGTTAAGGTATCCGACTACTTGCAACAACTTTTTTAAAAAAAAAGGAGATACGAAGATTGTGTGTGTGTGTGTGTGTGTGTGTGTGTGTGTGTGTGTGTGTGTGTGTGTGTGTGTGTGTGTGTGTGTGTGTGTGTGTGTGTGTGTGTGTGTGTGTGTGTGTGTGTGTGTGTGTGTTGTGTGTGTGTGTGTGTGTGTGTGTGTGTGTGTGTGTGTGTGTGTGTGTGTGTGTGTGTGTGTGTGTGTGTGTGTGTGTGTGTGTGTGTGTGTGTGTGTGTGTGTGTGTGTGTGTGTGTGTGTGTGTGTGTGTGTGTGTGTGTGTGTGTGTGTGTGTGTGTGTGTGTGTGTGTGTGTGTGTGTGTGTGTGTGTGTGTGTGGTGTGTGTGTGTGTGTGTGTGTGTGTGTGATTTTTAGATTTATTTAGTACATTTTAAGAAAAAAATGCCTAAGAACAGAAAAATGAATTATTACTACTGAAATGGGGAAAAATTAACAAATTACATAAACGGGTCCCACTCTATACAAATAGTAAATGAACAAATTCTCAATTTTTCAATGTATTACTTTGCTATTCCTGTTTGAAATTACCTTCAGGATAAGAGATATTTTAATTTTTACAAAAACTAGAACACTTTAACTTAGGTATTATATGAAATTGCTTGAAAAAAACAGTGATTATATTCACATAAAGAACTGTAAATTTTATAATAAAACAGTGATTGATAAATCTGAAGGTTTAAACACTTCTACTGTTATACAGAACATACACCAAAACTTTCAGCAAATTATTTTCAAAACTTTTTGAGCGACTACTCTCCTCGGTTGAGCTCTTCGAAAAAAACACATTTCGAGCAAAACGCATTTTAAAGTTTGACATCTTATGTAAAGTTATTACATCTGCCTTTTTTACTAAAACACTTGTAATTTTTGTTCTAGTGAATGGAAAATAAAATCTTGGTATTTTTATAACATTAATAAGATAGCCTATAAAATAAAATCATAAAAAAAAAAACTGTCAATATTTTTAAAAAATCATGATTTTAGGATAGTCGGATACCTTAATGAAGTTGGTGTCCCACAGCCTTATAAATGGTTACATTTTCTAAGTGAAGAGATAAATGTTTCTAATTGCCAATGGGAATAAGTGGAAAATAAAGTTGTAATAAATGTTAATCCTTGTTAAGTAATAAGACTTTCATTTCAGCTCCAAATTGATTGTTTATTAACGTTGCATTTTGTAGCTATTCGAGTGGCGGCAGTAGCCTTGTGGTCAAGGTATCGGATTGTGGCTGGCTTATCACAAGTTTGAGCCCAGTACCGCTAAAAACCCTCCGTGTAGGGGAGCAATGCACGTTAAATCTGTCGAGAGCACAAACATCCTCCCACTGGGTTATGGAAAGAAAGGGGCCAGCTCAGGTGTGGTCCCACCCTGACCATGGTTCAAAATTTGAATCCGTCCCCAAAAGCCCTCGTGTTGAACAGTGTGACGTTAACATTCACCACTCGAACTATATAGGGCTTTGGTGACGGATTTTGTGCATCTGAACCTGGGACAAGTGAAAAAACTTCCTCGGTTTGAAACCCCCCCCAAATGTCTACGGCTACGGTATGCTAGCGGTAATGGTCAGGAGTTCGTTGCTGGTATTGTCGAGTCGTGGTTTCAGTCCGGCACCACAAGATACATAGACTGAAAACGTTAAGTCTGTCATATTAAAAAAGCCTCTCGTGGCTCAGGGTCCTTCCCTTAATGTGTGGGAGAAATCAGAAGACTGGAACGAGGGTTCAAGTGTCGTCCTCATCATTTTGCCAATGTTCAAAACTATGAGATATGTTGCCAATACCCTACGTCTTACTGTAACCCTTTATCAACCGACGGTATTTATAAGTACCACTCACTCACTTTAAGATAACGTAGAATAGCCATTTTTACGAATACTCTGACGATACTTAGCAGGAATATTCTTTTAAATCCTCTCCCAAGAAAATGGTAGCATGGTTCATGATAGTATTTCAGTGGAGAAGGCGCGAATAGTTTTATAGCATAAATTGCGTTTTCAGAGGATTGCGAAGATTTCCATTTTTGTTCAGAAAAAATAGTTAATGTCAAAAAGTAAGTGTATTATTTTTTTTTGTATGTTATATATAATGAAGGTCTTAAAAAATGATTTAACTACTTATTTTAAGTGAACAGTGTACCTAATTAATTTTACAGTTGAATATCTTTAATTAATTAATTAGCTCTAACGGGGTTTAAAATTTTCCCAAAAGGGGAGATTTTGATGCATTCTTAATTTTCAATGAATGTTTTAAAAAAAAAAATATTGCATGAAAAACTGCAGTAAATCTAATAAGTGAAAAAAGGGTTAAAGTGGACTTTAGTAACACCCACTCACTCAAATTTTCCATACCCCAAAGTGAGGACTTTGAGCCCCATGGATTTAACGTTCATCATCTCTTCAAATTGGTGGGTTTGTTACCGGAAAAAATATATTAAATTAAAATATTTTTTAAAGACTTGCGTATAAAAGCGCCTAAAAAATAATAATTCATACCTTTATTAAATTTATTAACAAGAAAATTAAATTTATAGAAAAAAATTTACATTTTTAAACATACTTCACCCACGTCAAATATCCATTACATCATTAAAAATCAACTTATGCAATATACCATCAAAAAATTCCCATTATACGATAAGTGGAAAAAGGCTTAGAACAAAGGCCTCTCAAACCGATAAAAAGCTTCACGATAGGCAATCCGATAAAAGAAAACTTAAATGACAAATGAGATTAAGACCCTGAGATAGGTTGATTATGATAAGAAAATAATCTCCCTTTTTTTTAGGAAACGCTGAAGCCCTTGGATAAAACTCATTAGGAAGATAAGGTAAAAAGACGAATGAAAAGGACGCCCCCTCTAATGTTTTTTAAAAAAGTGCGACCGATGATTTTTTCAGCATGCTCTAAGACAATAAGAAGTTCATATTTCTGAAATGTTGAAATGGGGAAATAAGGAGGGGAAATTTTGGGGGTTTTTTTTTTTTGATCGAATTGGAAAGACAGGTCAGATGGGAACATTGAAATTAAAGGAATCTGGATATAGTTAAAAAATAAAATTCGCTTATAGTGTTTTGGTTTCCTGCGAAAAAAAAAAATCGGAAGGGTAAAATTTGAAAATTTTTTTCATCAAAAGTTGCTTTTTTAAAGAATTTCTTCAATTGTTTTATGAGTATTTGTTGTAAAAGATGAAATTTGGCATTGCGTAGAAATCCCCTAAGAACGGGCCCCGGGGAAAAGGATCCCCAAAAAGAGTTGGAAATGATAAAGCTCCTTTTTTTAAAACGTATGCCCCTTTAAAAACCGGGGGATAACGCGCACCGGTGTATAAAGCGAATCTAAAATTTTTAAGCTGCATTTTTTTTACTTTTTTTTTTAAGGAAGGAAGATTCGCGATCCTTTCCTTGTTGAACACGGTATTTATAGATCACGCCAAAACGATCGTCTTTGCGGATGTTTGGGACTGGTTTATATAGATATCATCCGCCCTTTCCCCATCCCAGAGATTGGCGAATAGGTGGGCGAACGTCCATATTTCGTGACGAGCATGTGGGCAGTTCGTCCGTGGGTTGCGTCATTCGTGCTTGACGGCGGAGTTTGCGTCATGTGTGAAAACGGTTTGGGGTTTGGGGTGACGGCAATTCGCCCCTTTGTGTCTGAGGGCGGTTTTTTTTGCGGTGGACGAATGGCGCTATGATTTTGCTCGCGTAAAAGGTGCGGTTCC
This sequence comes from Trichonephila inaurata madagascariensis, assembly GCA_019973955.1. Classification (NCBI taxonomy): domain Eukaryota; kingdom Metazoa; phylum Arthropoda; class Arachnida; order Araneae; family Nephilidae; genus Trichonephila; species Trichonephila inaurata. Next base: position 18,230 of record BMAV01004068.1, read on the forward strand.
TTTGAAAACCAGGGTCACCGAAGGAAGATTCGATCCGGTCCCTTCCTTTCCCGAACGTGAGTACTTTATCGGTCCCGCCGAAGCGATAGTCTTTCATGATTTTGGTACGGGTTTTTATATGGGAAAACCCCCCGCCACAGTTATATTCGCCGTATAAAGCGCACCCCCTCTTTTACAAAGAAATCTGACATGTTAGTATGCAATGCTCTTATGTTTTTAAGTCATTTATTCGGGTATTATCCCAGACTTTTGAAAAAGTAGTAGAAAAACTACAACTCATTTAATTCACAAGGCATGTTATTTTTTTTTTAAAATAAACATTTTGTTTCTATACGTGTAGAAATAAAAAATTTCTTTATGCTCACCTCTTTTGTTATTTTTTAAAATATTTTTTTTTATACTCGGCGTATAAGGCGCATCCTAAATTTTTGATAGTTTTTTTTGTGTTTAAAAGGTGGGTTACACTTTTTTTTTAAATTAATTAACACTAAAGCGTCAGTCGGTGTCGATGGGGCACTGTAGCCTGTTTAGTTTGTTCTACTTTTCGAACTTTTGCAGGGATTTTGAAAATTTTTCGTGATTTAAATTATTTTTTTAAGTTACAAAAAAATTTTTTGTGGTTTGGGGTTTATAGGAAAATTTAGGCTAAATATACCAATAACGTCGGCTGGTATCTTTTTCGAAAAAGGGAATTATCATTATAAAATCTCTGTCTTTCCCAGAAAAAAGACAGTAAATTTAAAGGGTGGATACCACATTTAAAAACCCAAATTCCTTAAAGTAATATTCATTTTGGGTTTTACCTTGAATAAAGGGTTTTTATTGGGTTTCCCCCCGGAAATAGGGCATTTAAACTAAAATCCCCGTGTCTAAGTGTTTCGTTAAAAGCTTATGCTTACCTGCTATTGCGTTCAAATTACGTAATGGAAGGTAATGTTTCAAATCAGGTAAATACTGAATTTTAAAGGGAAATTTCAAGTTCACTAAACATAAAAAATGCGATATTAAAGGGGTAATGGAAATGCAACTAAAAATGTTTGTCTCTTGCATGAAAATGGTGCGCAGAAAATGCACAGCAAAAATTGAATATCGCTGTATTCATTGTAAATGAGGTAAAGGCAAAACATTATACATAAAACGATTAATAATGATAGAAAAAACTCGCATTCTTACAAAAAATTTTTTTTTCTTATTATATTAATATTTATGAATATTATTGTTTTTTTCCCTTTTTCAGGATAAATAATTTATTTCGTTTTCAGTTTTTTTAAAGATGTAAGGTCATAATATATGACAATTACATGAAGGTTTTTAAAAGTCTTAAAAAATAAAACCTACTGAACATTAGTCCAGCAATTATTTAGTTTACAATTATTTTTTTACATTTTTTATATCACGGTGTCGGAACGACACCACAACACCCTTTGGGGGAAACAAATACCCGGGAAACTCCAAAAGGGTTAAAAATTTGGGGTATAAGGGATGTGTAACAAATTTAATTACAAGTATAAAAAATTTAAACTTCGTTTTCAATTAAAAAAAAAATTCTGAAAATCTCTTCCTTACAAATGTTGTTTGCTGCGATTCAGTTTAACTGATCAAATATTCTCTCTCTTTACTGCTGAATATTTTAGGGTGGCCGCGTAGTCTAGTGGTCATGGTCACGGACTCGTGGCTGACGTGTCCCCATTAAAAATAGGGTGCACGTTAAATTATCGAAAATTTAAAAATCGTTTGGGGAAGGGGTTGCTAGCTCGGAAACGTCCTCGTCCCCTTTCCGGGGAAACGAAATCCGGGTCCGTCACCAATATCCCTGGCATTTCTTTGTAACGTGACGTTAATAAACACTCATCCCAAACCTTGGAAATTTTTTGGGATAAATAATATTTAAATTTATTCCGGGTATATATCGGGAAAATTAGTAAACTACTGAATAATTTATTTAGAAAAGTGCTCCCCACACAAGCTTTTTATCATCTCGGACCAATCACACAACGTGTAATAACTTTACTGCGGTCCAGTGATTGATTGTTTTGACTTAATAGTTTTAATTTCATTTTATTCAAATATGCCTTCTGGATAAAACACAGTTGCAGAAAAAAGGGAATATAAAGTGTTTTTACATGGAAAGTCATACAAACCCGAGAGAAATATATCACATTAAAGAAAATAGGAAAAAAATTAATGTTTCATAGGTGGCCCAGTACCGGTCCGTGACCCGAAGGTTAGAGACCATTAATTTAAAGCAGGGTTCGGCTATTTATGGTACGCGTGCCATATGTGGCACGCGGTAGAATTTTCAGTGGCACTCTGTGCTACTCAACAAATTTCGCAATTTTTGAGTGGATGGAAGTTGATAAAATTGTGATGTGAACTTAATTTAACAAACATCTTCAGAAAAATGGACATTTACGGAATTACGAAAAAATCAGAAAGATAATTCTAAAGGTAAATTTGCAGCTATTTTGTAAATTATTGAATGTCATTGCTGGAAAGATTTACTTGTTCGAGGAGAAAAATTGCGTGTACTCTGCTTTCCTATTTTGGTTCTACATATCTAAGTAAAAAAATTTTTCCTCGTGTAAAAAATATTTCGAATCTCCGCAAAAAGAAATTGTTTAACAGTTGAATGTTCAAAAGCGTGTAAAATTGAAAGCCACAAACTATACCCCTGATTTGTTATATGAAAGTAGAACGATCCAAGCACTAGATTCGCATTAAAACTTTTATTTATCTTTTTATTTAACTGTAATGAGAAGGAAAATACTTATATTTTATGTTGTCTATTTCTTATTTCAATAAATATGTAATATATGTAAAATTTTGGGGTTTTTTATTTTTGTTGAAAGAATAGTTATAATTGATGCAATTTATATTTATGCAAAGAATTTTTTTTTAAAATGATGCAAAATTAATATATGATAAAACTATATAAATGTATAAGTTATTGACCTCTATTCTAACTCTACATCCATTATTGCGGAAATCAAATTGTTTATAAAATGTTTTACTGTGTGGCATGTTGAATCCTATTGGTAGATTAGTTTGGCACGCCACAGCTAAAAGTTTGGCCGACCCTGATTTAGAGTATTAAATGAACAATTCAGTATCCAAGAAATTTTACTCGAGTATTTCTAATTAGCTTCATAACCATTTAAGGTATCCGACTACGTTCGGAAACGTGATTCTAAAAAAGCGCATAAATGGATAATTTTCATGATATTTAGTGTCACTTAGATTATAACAAATGTATAAAATTGTTTTAAGGACATTTTGACAAAAAAAAATTATTTAAGTACATTATTTCGTCAAAAAATTAAATTAGAATAACCTTTTTTCAAAATGTTCTCCTTTTGTGAAAAATGCTTCTATTATAATAATATTTTGCCTGTATACAGCTCAGACCCCTGTACAGAGGCTCAACTATGATTTTTGAAAAATCCACCTTATTTTCAGAGTTACAACTCATTAAAAGAATTATCGGCGTTTTTTTCTAAAAATTTATCCCCTCTGTTGTCCTAAAGCATGGGTATAAACCCACTTCTAAGTTATATATTTCAAAAATTCTAATTGAGTTTCTGTACAGAGGTCTGAGCTATAGACAGGCGAAATACTATTATAATAGAAGCATTTTTTGCAAAAGGAGAATATTTTGAAAGTGGGTCACTCTATGTTCCCTTTTTGTCAAAATATTTTATTTAAATGATTTTTTATTGTAATACTATTCTCAAAACAATTTTATATACATTTTCTAATCTAAGTGACACTAAATGTCATAAATATTATCCATTTATACGCTTTTGCAATTCACGGTTCCGTACGTAGTCGGATACCTTAAACCAGATTCAAATTAAATGACGTGAGCTCCATAACAGGTGAGCATTCTTTTGTTTCATTACAACAGCATTTTTTTTTTAATTTTACTTATAACACTGTATGTGCACGTTTACCGTTAAGCCGAAAACCCATCCATCAAAAAATATAATAGGATGTTCTGAAAACTTCTTAATTGGTCAAAAATGCCAAACTCTTTCTTCTTGTACGACCTTTTTTCTTTTTCGTTCGTCAAAAGTTGATGTTGCGTTCAGATCTGCAGCAAAGAATTTTCTTCAAAAAATGTCCTTTTCCGAAAAAGGATTTCCAAAGAAGAAAAAATATATATATAAAATATCGCAACATTATCTTCCAAGGAAACTTTTTCTTAAGAACTTGGAAAAGAGGGATTTAGAAGCTCTATTTCTACTTTAAAAAAAATTACTAAAACTATTTATGCTAAAAATAGAACGCTTGCAAAAGATAATCAAAGAAAAAATATAAATTAAAAGTCATAAATTACAACCCTTATAATTAATCTTCGACATAACTTTGTTTTATTATTTTCATCATTTGTTCTTGTATAATGTTTCTACACACTTCATATTGTTTTATAAGAAAAAAAAAGAGTGAAAACACACACAATATTATTAATTTCTAAACTATATTCCAAAAACACAGAACTACATCTCAATCGACGTCTCATAAATTAATATTCCTATTTTATATTTTAATTAGGGTGCCAAGGGTTGTTCAACGATGTGACACAAAACAAGAAATAGCTGCACAATAATAATTAAAGTGTGAATTTGATATATCGATACATTTGTAACCCCCCCCCATTCATTACTTTTGTCATCATTTTATTACCCTTTATAATTAAAAGTTTCCAAATTATTTTTACTGAAGGATATATAAATCAAAGCGTGACAGGCTGTTTTTTTCTGATGCCACCTGTCTGACGTTGTCATCGCAGCAAAGGGCTAGTTTGTTGACTGTAGTTATCCGTAGCTTTGAGCACCATACAGGTAACAATGCTGTTCCATCCCAATTTAGAGGTAGAACACCCTGGAGGAGGTCAGAGGCAACTAGCCTCTTGAGTTTAATGAAACAAACTGTAATTCTTTTTCAATTCCTACTATTAGTTTACTATCTCCCTATATCTTCTTCAAATTTTCACAATCAATAATAAAATACACTTTAAAGCACTAAATTAAGCTGAAATTTTATATATACACGGTAATTTAGTTATAATTAATAAAAATTAATTGATTAAAATTCATTATTCAAAGAATTACAGATACACAGCCACGTTGACATCATTTTTGGCGACTTTTGGTGACCAGTGTCAAAACTTTAAAAAGTTTTTTCTCACATTTTAAAGCACTCATAAAACTCAAGCTCAGTGGCGTAACAACCCCTAAGGGCCAAGGCCTACTGTCCCCATCCCAGTATAGTGACCATTGGGCGCTGAGGTGCAGGAGAAGATGTCCCTATCAGAAGGTCAGTCTGAAGCGAGACACCCCAGTTCTTACGTCCCCAAGCAAGCTTGGTACTCATTTATCGACCCACTGCAGGAGGGATGAAAGGCTGAGTCAACCTTGACCAGCTCAAGGATAGAACCTCGAACCTGTGGTGTGGAAGTGTGATACGCTACCACTCGGCCACTAGGCCTTAACGCACTCATATGAGCTGAAATTTTCTAAACGCGATTGATTTGGGTGACAATACGAAAATTTAATTACAATTAATTAAAATTAATTGACTGAAACTAATTATTCAAAGAAGGACAGAGACAGTCACGTTGGTTTCATTTTTAGCGACTTAGGTCAAAACTTTAAAAAAAAATTTTTTCTCACGATTTAAAGCATTTAGTTGAACTGAAATTTTATATACACGATTGTTTGGGATGACAATACGATACTTTAAAGATAATTAATAAAAATTAATCGCCACTTAGTACAGTGATTCCGTCATATGTATATACATATTTATATTCATTGTAATTATTTGATAAAAAGCAACAAAAATAAAAATTTTCTTCGTTGACCTAAACAGGAATTAACTAAAAAAAATTTTTTTCACATTACTTGTTATAAATAACCTTGATTGAGATTGATCAATTTATATCCTTTTGTAAGCCACATTAGTGCGATGTAAAAGTTTAAATAGAGTGGTGTATCATCACAGGTGTCGTTTTCATGCAGCTCCTCTATGGCATATCGACCAATAGCTCTGATGTAGCATCAATTTGATTTGCTTTTAAATTACGTCGCACTTTGAAACAACACAAGCGCTATTGGTGAAGGATCTCGTAACTTTAAGGTATCCGACTACATTTGGAACCGTAGTGGCCGCGGTAGCCGAGTGGTATAGGTATCGGATCGTGGCATGCCTTGTCACGAGTTCGAGCCCAGTACCATTAAAGACCCACCGTGTAGGGCAGCGATGCTCGTTAAATCTGTCAAGAGCTGAAACGTCCTCCCGTTGGTGTGGTTATTAGGAGAGGGGGGTGCCAGCTCAGGTGTCGTCCACGTCACTTGACAATGGTTCAAAATTACGTGGTCCGTCGCCAAAAGCCCTCGTGTAGCTGAACAGTGCGACGTTAATATTCAATCAATTGGAACCGTAATTTAAAATAAAGCGCATAAATGGATAACTTTCATGATATTTAGTGTCACTTAGATTAGAATACATGTATAAAATTGTTGTAAGGACATTTTGACAAAAAAAATATTATTTAAATATAATATTTTGGCAAAAAATTAACTTACAGTAATCTTTTTTCAAAACGTTCTCCTTTTATAAAAAATGCTTCTATAAAATAGTAATATTTTGCTTATATGAAGTAAAGGCTTCTCCAGAGAGTCTGAAATAAAAGTTTTGAAAAATTCACATTATTTTTAGAGTTACCACTAATTGAAATAATTATCGGTGTTTTTTTCTTAAAATATCTCCCCTCTGTTGTGTGTGTGTGTGTCGTAAAACATGGATGGATAAACCCACTTCTAAGTTATATATTTCAAAAATTCTAGTTGAGCCTCTGTACAGAGGTCTGAGCTATATACAGGCAAAATATTATTATAATAGAAGCCTTTTCACAAAAGGAGAATATTTTGAAAATGGGTCATTCTATGTTCTTTTTTTGTCAAAATATTGTACTTAAATTATTTTTTATTGTAATACTATTCTTAAAACAATTTTATACACATTTTCTAATCTAAGTGACACTAAATATCATACATATTATCCATTTATACCCTTTTGCAAAATCATGGTTCCGAACGTAGTCGGATACCGTAAACAATGTTCAAGTAGAAACGAATTTCAAGTAAAAATGAAGTTCAAGTAAAAACGACGTTCAAGTAAACGACGTTCAAGCTTTTGAAAACATAAGTACTACGTGACCTCTAGTTCCACATCAACTCAATTAAAATCTCAAATATCAACTCCAGAGGTTGGTATTTACAATAGTATTCACTCTGGAAAATTTTGACTGAAAATTTGATAATGGGCGTGATTAGTACGTATGGAGTGATGCGCTCATGCTGTACATTTCGAATGACTAAGTCAAAAATTAATTGAATTCTTTAATTTTTCTTGAATTTGGATTCTACGCAGCTAAAGCAATTTGGCATTTTTCTTCTGTCTACAGCAAGGATGGGCATTAAGTCAATCGTGATTGACCAGTAGACCACCTAGATATTTTGGGGTGACCACCTTAACTAAGACCCACATACGAAAAGAAATATATTTATGGAATAAGAATCAGCTTCTCACTATCGATTCGCTTAGGTTTACTTAAGCAAATGATTTGAAAAACGTGTAGATGACCTATACCTTCTTGGCACCGTACCCGCTGCGAGCGATGCCAGACGTTTTTAAGAATTTTTTCTCGCGCGCCGACTGGAGGAGAGAATAAATGCTAATGATCATCCCTTCCCGCGATAGCACGGGATTGGCTATTGAGAAATGATATCACACCCCGTGCTTTCAAGGGATGGTGCTCTAGTGTTGCTGTCATGTCCCACGCCATCATGGGACATGGCAGATTCATCAGTTCACATACTTTCTCTGCACACTGCATTGAATACGTCCACGCTCTACTGTCTAGTAGTAATCTGTCATACTTAAAAAAGGGGAAAAGTGTTAAGAAAAGAAAACATTCAATTTTAAAACAGAATGACCAAAAATTTATGCCACTGGGGGGACGAAATTTTAGGTACCCGACTATTTTTGGGAACGGTTTTAAAAAGGATTAATGGTTTATTTTTTTTTGGCATTTAGAAAAATAAAAAAAATTTTTTTGGGGACAAATAATATTTTTTAAAAAATTTTAAAATAATATTTGGCTTAACTTGGAATAACCTTTTTTTCAAAAGCCATTTTTTAAAAAGGGTTTATTAAAATATTTTTCCGGCCGACTCTGACAGAGGCTCAACATGTTTTTTGAAACATTCTTTTTATTTTCAGAGAAAACCCATTGAAATAAAATTTCCCTTTTTTCTTAAAATGTCCCCCCTGTTGTCGTAAAACAGGGTAGACCATTCTAAGTTAAAATCAAATTTCTAGTTGACCCTCTGCAGAGGTCTTAGCTATATACAGGCGAAATATTATTATATAATAGAAGCATTTTTCAAAAAGGAGAATATTTTTTAAAAATGATCCCCTATGTTCTTTTTGTCAAAATAATTTTTAAAAAATTTTTTTTTTTCAAAATGTCCTTAAAAAATTTTATAAAGTATTCTAATCTAATGACACTAAAATCATAAATATAATCCATTTATATGCTTTTTTAAAATCAGGTTTTGGGGAGTATGGATGCCTTAAAAAAAGTTAAAAACCCTTCATGTACCTGGGAAAAGTTACCCACCCCTTTTTAATGATCCCTAAAAAGCAGTCAAGGTCTGGGGTAGTAAAAGCGAGCCTTTTCCAAGGGAGCCTTTTCCAACACTGTGCTTAAAAGTAATCAAGTAAACTTTCATTTCTCTTCAACTTCTGTTCACTTTGATCCACTACGGTTTCAGTAGCCTAGTGTTATGGTCACAAACTAGTGGCATGTGTGTTATTAGTTCGAGACCAGGTGCCACTGAAGACATACCGTGTAGAAGGGTGGATGCCCATTAAATCTATCGTGACTTAAATTTCTCACTTAGCGCGGTGTCGACCAACTCAGGTATATCATCCTCAAGTATCATCACCATTTTCAGAATTACGAGGTCCGTCGTGAATAACCTTTGTGTTGCCTTATAGCGTGACATTAATAAACATGCACTCAATTTGATATGCTAAAAATTCCTGCATTAAAAAGCTCGGTTTTTTTTTTTTTTTTAATACTGTTCCATTTATACAAATAACGGACATTTTCCATCAAATACGGTTTCGTCAAGTTCAACTCAGAGGCAACTTTTTTTGCTAGGTTAAATTTTAATTTTTCGGTGATTTGGCGAGACTTAAAGAAAGCAGTATTCAATTTGAACGAATTTGTCCAATTTGGTGAGGGGGAAAAAAATTCTGTTGTTTTTTTAAACGAAAAATTTCAGTGTTTTTTTTATCAAAATACCCCAAAATGAAATTTACCATGTCATTAGTTGATGTAATTTGAATAATATAGTTGTGCATTGTTCTGTAAATCTATCGTTTTTGAGTTTCCGTTATAGTCAGTGTTCAGTGAGTGAGTGAGTGAGGAATGTTAACGTCACACTTTTCAGTTACTCGAAGGCTTTTGGAGTGAGTGAATATTAACGTCGCACTGTTCAGTTACACGAGGGCTTTTGGCGACGGATTACGTAATTTTAAAAACCCTGGTCAAGTGACGGGACGACACCTGAGCTGCCCCCTCCTAACTACCACAACCCCGCCAACGGGAGGGCGTTTCCCAATCCCCGAAGATTTAACGTGCATCGCTGCTCTTTTTAAAGGGGGTTTTAGTACTAGGCTTCCGGGAAATCTTTACATGTTTTGAGATCCGGGTGCCTTTACCACCGAGGGTACCGTAGCCCCCGAAGGCTTTTTGGGGACAGACCTCATAATTTCAACCATGGTCCGGGGCGAGGACGATTCCTGAGCTGGCACCACTCTCTCCTAACTTACCTACCAGGCCAACTGGCCGTCAGTATTCAGATTTATTTGCGTAGAATGAGTTTGAAATTTCAATGGATGGGTGGAGATATTATTCAGAACTTCTCTTGCTGCAATGCCGTTGCAGATTTGCTTTAATAATTCAGCGTTAACCTGCGTGTGAATTGATTCAACAAATTCCCCTTTTTGATTTGATCGCGTTTGCAGGGTAATGGTGCACTTCAATATTTCCCTTCTATCTTCAAATGTTTTCTGCAATGAGGGAAATTAAACAAATTTTTTCCAGAAGTAGTCAAATTTCACAAACGCAACTTGGATTGCAACTAAGACTATCAAGAGTATAAAAAATCTTCCATACTTCAAAAACCCCATTCGTTATTTACTGCTGACATGATTCTTACAAAAATAGTTATCTTCAATAGAAGATAAAATGAACACACTTTGTCAATCGTATAGGCCAGCGATACTCAACCTGCAGCCCGTGGGCTGCATGTGGCCCACTGAGCCTTTTTATGTGGCCTGGTCATATGGCCCATTGCTCTGAGAAATACACTTTTTAAACATTGATTAAAATTTGGTGGTAAATTCTTTGTCAAGAAATCAACATATTTTTGTTTTTTTGTGGGTTTCGTAGGATAGAATTCATATTCTTTTCAAATTTGGGAAGGGTTACGGTTAGTGATAACAGACAACAGTGGACTAGCGACATTTTATGGGTGGAACTAATTTTTTAAATATCTTTTTTATATTGCAAGCGAAAAATATTCGAAGAAAATATATCGCTTCGAGACGATTAGGAGGTTGACTATTTTGTAGTGAAAAAAAATGGATCTTTTTTTGATATCCACGAATTGCTGATTTAAAATGCAATAAACAGGAATCATTCAATGACACTTTTCCTCGAAGATCTTTAACAAGAGATGATAAATAGGGTTTCTTGAATATTCTTTGCAACAGACAAGGTTATTGTCGGTGGTAATTCACAACAGTAACAAAGACGTACTATGAAGTTTGTTATATTTTTGGTAATCATATGAAAAAGTTCACTGATGCAGAAAATGTGAAGGGTGTTTCTTAAATGTGTCTAATTTAGTGTTAGTGACAAAAATGAAATATATATATATATATAAAGAAAGAAAAACGGGAGTTATATAATATTTTAATCAATTTTCCACATTTTAAATTTCTTGTTTTATCTTGGTCTTAAAGCATTTCTCCACTTCTCCCCCACTTATCTTCATGTTGCGGTTCGGCAGAAAAAAAGGTTGAGTACCTCTGGTACAGGCGGTATGCAGCGGAGAGTTGGTCTTGGCGACATTGTATTTGGCGTACTTAGCAGAAATTTTCCGAGGAATCTGATTTATAAAATTCAAAATCATTTTTTTAGGTTCTTTTAAATATACACTGTGCCATATAAAGAAACCACTGATGAAAGATAACCACTCAATTCAAAACACAAAAATAACATTTAATTTAAATTTAATAAAAACCTAACTCTCTCTCTTTTTGATTGATTGATTGGGTTGTAAGGGATGTTGAGTAACACAAACTATTATCCCTCTTAAATGAAGGCCGCGGTTGCCCAGTGAATGGACTCGTGACCGATATGTCCTGAGTTCAAACCCAAGTGCCACTGAAGATTTACCATTTTCAGGAACTGGAGTTAAATCTGTCTAAGCTCAAACTCCCCTTGGATGGTGGTTTGGAATGGTGTCAACTCTGGTGTCGTCCCCGTCACTTGACAATGGTTAAAAATGTCGAAGTCTGTTGCCAATAGCCCTCGTGTTGATGTATATTGCGATGAGAATAAACACTTAGGGTATTCGACTACCACAAAATCATGATTTTTTCCAAAAATTGACAGTTTTTCTTATGATTTCATTTTATAGGCCATCTTATTAGCTTAATAAAAATACCAAGCTTTTTATTTCCCCCCACTAAAACAAAAATACAAGTGTTTTTAAAAAAAGATGCCATAACTTTACAAAAAGATGTCCTTTAAAAATGCGTTTTACTGAAATGTGATTTTTTTTTGAAAAATCAAACGGGGGCAGCGATTGCTCAAAAAATTTTTAAAATAATTTGTGAAATTTTTTTTGAATGTTTTGTATAACAGTAGAAGTGTTTTGACCTTCAGATTTATCAATCATTGTTTTATTTCAAAATTTAAACCTTTATGTGAATATAATCACTGTTTTTAAGCAATTTATATATACTAAGATAAGGCTTTTAATTTTTAAAAAAATTAAAATACTTTTTTCCCGAAGGTCATTTCAAATATGAATAAAAAAAGTAACACTTTAAAAAAATTAAAAATTGAGAATTTGCTCAATAAATTTTTGTACAGAGCGGGCCCGTTTATGTTTTTTTTTTCTTTTTCACCAGTTTTTTCCCCTTTTAATAAAATTTTTTTTCGTTTGATTTTACGATTTTTTCCTTTAAAATTAAAATAAATCTAAAAATCAAAAAAAAATTTCCATATCTCCATTTTTACAAAAACAAAGTTGTCGCAAGTAGTCGGATATCTTAATAGTTTTTTTTTTAAAATTTTTTTTAAATTAATAAATATCAAATGTATAATCTTCTTTGAACAAACATGACGTATCATCATTTAACTTTTTTCCTTCTCTTGTCAACTGTTGCCATTTAGCATTTCGATTAAAAACATATGCATGAAACAATTATTAACAATAAAATAAAAACAATGAGAACCTCACAATCATTAATTAGTAAATCTAACAATTAATACAATAGTTTAATTATTGATTATAAAAAATTATCAAATAAATTACAATATACTGGAAAACAAATTTGAATTCAAATTTTTAATTAGTTAATTATACATTTATTAACCGTCGGAAAAATACAAAAATGAAAAGAATTAAAACTTCATTTCAGAAGAATGACTAATATGTATTCCAAGTCTTATCAACAACGCGCAATCCTTGAAGACGAAACTACAAACATCCCCTGATTTCCGGCGTTGCTAATTATTTCCCGTTCCAGTGTCTACAAATAGTTGCAAGCCTTCTGAATTTCGACTCGGAAAAAAAAAACCTGTTTTATTTTGGAAGACAAAAATTCCCCGCTTTGGATGGCTTAATCAGTGTACACAAAATGAGCGATAATTGATATCGTGTAATCGAAACCGATAAAGTGTAGAAACACGTGAAATAAGTTGAACCGCCTCTAAGCAAAACCCCGTCAGAGGAATGTCTCTAGTTTTTTAGACGGTATTTCCTTAGGAATCTAGAGATGAGTAAACAAGAATCCCAGTTTCAGGTGACGCTCAGTATCAAAAGGGATGACAGCAACGCTATGGTGTTTTATAAGGTATGTATGTATTATGTCTCGTCTGAATATTTAAATCTTTTTTTTCCTTAATTTATCAGATCTGATACTTTTTTAAATTTTCAAAAATTTTGTGTATAAATTAAGATTGAATTTCATCTCAAAAACCAATATAATACAAAAAATTCATCTTTTAATAGCAGTTAGTATATTGAATGCAAATTCTAAATTTAAACTGAATATTTTGTTTATATCAATTATTTGAAAAGGTTTTACGCATGAAATTTTTCGTCTTTTTTAAACATTAAAATATATGTAAATAAATCCTCTTGATTCTACGTTATTCGGGGTTAA
>BMAV01004069.1:0-53866 GCA_019973955.1 Trichonephila inaurata madagascariensis
TTTGGGGTGAGGTAGTTAGGAGAGGGGGGGTGCCAGCTCAGGTGTTTTCCCAAGTCCTTGACCATGGTTAAAAAAACGTGGTCCGTCCCCAAAAAGCCCTCGTGTATTGACAGTGGGGTTAATATTCCTATTATTCATCGTTCCTGTGTACGCCGAGATTGGAATAATTACGCATTCCTCGAATTCTGAATAACATTGTTGATAAAAGTGTCGCATAACAATACACCTCACATATTCTATGTTGTTCATATAAATGAAAATTCAAGTTTTAAGTCACATACTGTTATTGATTTTAGTAACAATAATAATAATTTGATATGTTAATGTCATTAGATAACAATAAGAGATTAGCTTGTATATAATATAATTGTAGGTTAAAACGATTTCTGTCTCAAAGAAAATTATAAGCTCCTTTCCTAATTCATTTCAAACATATTGTTTAATTTTTACGCATGTGTGTGTGTGTTTGGTAACCAAATAACAGCTTCATTTAATGTATATATTTCCAGAAAATAGGCTACATTATGTGGTATCTTGTTTAAGAAAATGTAGATGGTAGAAACAAATTGTACTTAAATTTGAATTTCTGTGAAAATTGCCTTATAAGAAACTCTCAGTAAGAACATAATAAGTTTTGATACAAGTCTTTAAAAAGAAAACGTCATTTTTTTTTGTGTGTGAAAATGGTCATTAGAGCACTTTTTCATAAATTGTTATAATCTTTTTTAACCACATTTCCATTTCTTATTTTATAAATTAATGTTATTATTTCTGGTATTCATGAAAATACAACAAAACTGTGTACTAAGAATTCCATTTTAGATGACATAAACTGGTTAGGGAAGCAACTGAAGACAAAAAAAGTATCTGGTGTCTCCTCTTGGTTCCTCCACAATGGAGGGGGGGAAAGAAGCCCAATCTATGGTGCTTGACCCGTTTGCCCTTCTTCACTGTTCAAAGACGAATATTCCTCATCGTGCATTATCAAAAAAAAACTTGTGCATTCAAAGCTTTTAATGTGTTTTCTTTAGCTGTTTGAAAGTAATTACCCCCACCAAAGAATTTTTACTTCTTTTGTCATCCCAAAGAATCAGCTCGTTGGCTTTTCATATTTTAAAATCCAATAATTTGTATTGATTTATAAAAGAATTACTATGTTAATTAAATATCTTCAATGAACGCACAATTCAAACATTATTAGTAATATAAAAATACAAATACTAATAAAGGCTGAAATCTGCTTATAACAAAAGTGTTTTTTATACATCAGTATATAATTTCATTAATTCAAGTGGGTTAAGAACAATTTTAAAAAAAAACTTTATAAATTTAATTTAAACCCTTTTTTCTTATACATTATCCAAAAAAAAAATTTTTACATACTTATAAAAAAATTAAACCATTTAACCCGGAACAGCTAATCATGAATTGCAGTACCAATAGTTCAAAGTGATGTATTTAGACTTATTTATGCGCATGTATAAAGTAAAATTCAATTTTTAATTCAAACAGTTTTGATTTTAGTAAAAAAATAATAATGATTTAATAAAACCATTACATTGCAGTAAAAATGTACTATATGATAAAATTATAGGTTAAAACGATTTTTTATCATGGAAAATTAAAAAGCTATTTTACAACCTTTCAGCTGGAAAAAAAGTTTTAAAAAAATTAGAGATTTACAGCTTATTTTTTTTTTTTATTTTTTTTAAAAATTTTTAAATTTTTTTTCTAAATTTTTATTTTGGAAGATGGGAAAGGGGGGTTTTTATTCAATAAAAAATTTTCTTTCAAGATAATCTTAAATTTTTTTGAAGATATTTATTTATATATATCTTTCTAAAAAGTTTTAAAAAATTTAGATCAGAACTCTAAGTTTTTAAAACATTTAAATTAATATTTTTTAAAATTTATATTTTTCTAGGTTAACAATTTCATCTTTTCTCGTTATCTATAAGAACAATAATTAAAATTAAACCATGAAACAGGTTTTCAAAGTGTAATAAAAAGGAGAAGCTTAGTTTGGAAATTAATTCGATGAATATAATATAGTCGACCCTCTATTTTGCGAACCTCTATCTTTTGAATTTCTATTTTGGGAAAATTTTTTCCAACCTAAAACTTTTTTTTGTTGTTTTTTTCAAATAACCTCCAAAAAGCTAAGGGCGTTTCCCCCTTTATCGAAATTTTCTCTTGGGATTCGATTTTTTTTTTTCTGCTTTTTAAATATTTCTGGACCTTCGGTGATGAAAAGTGCAAGTAAAAATTTGAAAAGATTAGAGTTGAATTTGAGAAAAATACGCCTGATGAGGTATTTCTCCCCTGCAAAGATGCGAGGGGAAAAGAATTTTTTTTAAAAAAAAAAACTCAAACAAAATTAAATATTTTTAAACCCTTAGTTAAATTGAATGACACGCATCTTTAAAAACTGGTCATAAAAATGCATTTTACAATTACTTTAGGCTTAAAAATTTAAAAAAATGTTTTTAAAAAATTTGTTAATCATAATACAAATTACTTTTTTAAAATTGGAAATACCGAGTACTTGACAAAAATTTTTTCCCCGCTTTTTTCCTAAAGGGGTTTCTTTTTTATGGCAAGATCAAAATAAATAGATGTTAACTTACAAAAAGAAGATGTTTTAGCAAAATTTTATAATAATGTTAGTTATGGAATTTAAAAAATTTTTTTAAGTAGTTTTAAACTATATTGAAAATAAAACATTTTAGAAATTTTCCAAATTTCGAAATTCTTTTTAGGTTTATCGACGACTGTAATTTAAGGAATTTTTTGTCATATTTTCATCCATCGGAAATAATAAATTTTAATTTGTAAAAAAAAATAGATGGTTTGAAACAGTTTTTTACAAAAAAATTTTAAAAAAATTTCTAAATTATTTTCTTAGAAAAGTGACATTTTCTTGTGAAGACCAAATTTAAAAAGATTTATTCCCCCGAGGTATTCTTATGAAATTTTAAATACAAATTTTTATCTAAAAATATGGCAGAAAAAAATTTATTACATACCTATCAAACAAAAAAAAATTAAATACCTAAGACAAATAAAAAAATATCTCTACAAAAAAAATAAAAATGGGGGTCTATCAAATCCTTCATCCAAAAGTTAAAACTCCTTTCTAAATTCCATCTTTATCTTAAAAGGGGGCTGCCAAATGTACTGAAATGGTTGGTATTTTTGTACAAGAATCACATTATTCAGGCGTAAAATTTTTTAGAATGTAAATTACTCATATAAATCCCCTTGAATTGTAAAAATGTCAGAAAATTAGAAAATTTTTAAATTACAAAAATAATATATCCTTGCTTCAGTTTTTCGCCATTTTGGAAGCTTTATAACAAAATCAACAGATGGCGCCACGTGCATCAATCTAATATAAAAGTTTTAAAAGTTACTTTAGAATAAAATTCTTGATAAACGCTTAAAAAAACCCTTAATAATACTTATTTTAGAAAAAGAATATTTTACTACACGAATAATGGCTTTAATCACTTAGAAACACTAATTCCACTTTTTTTACATGAAAATAGAGGTTAAGCTGAAGCTAACCTAAACCATACGTCAAGTAGCCCACTCCCCACGCAGACCACTCCCCTTTCAAGGCAACATTGATCAAGTGACCCCTTGAGAACGTGAGAAGCTGTTATTACTTTTTTTGCTGGGGAATTTAGAGAGCAGCGGGAAGATTACTTACACACATATCCCGGCTGTGGGATGCGGGGGAAGAGGGACTCTATTTTGCACTGATAGTAGGGTTATTCCGCAAAGAAATTAGTCTTCAATATTTTCTATACTCCACAGGACCCAAGAACACAGGTGGCCAGCCTTTTTGAGACGAGTAGCACAATTTGATTAAAAAATATTTATGAGGACCGCTTCTAACATTCCATCAAACAAATATGGAAAGTAAAAAAAATGTACTTATAGGTAGTAGCTGAGTATTTTTTAACACCAAATAGCACATTTTTTAATGCAAAGAGGAATTTAAAGGAAATAAGATTAAATTACAAATTTAGGTTTTGTGTTAATAAAACTTTTTACAGAGTTAAAATTCAGTTAAGTTGGGTACAGGTAAAATGGAAGTAACTTAGAGCGATTTTAATTTTTAAAAATTATTAAAACAGTTAGTATTTACTTAGTATGGCTTTTGGATTAACTTATTTTTTTTATAAGTCATTTTTTGTAGGATTAACTTTTTTGCAGATGCTAACAAAATTAGATTATTATAGGTGCACATCAGCTAGTTATATAAGGTAATATTTATTTTATTATGTTCATAGCAGAAAGCGATTTATTCACACAGAGCATATTTTGATCAGAATTTTTGAGACTTTTTGTCTGGGGACAGCCCACTTCAATAAAATTATAGAAATTATTTATGATCATATTCAAATTTCTTTTTAATTTTCCGTATGTCTTTGCGTATCCCCGTTACAACTGCACCGTGCCACGCGGTTGGCCACCACTGCCCTAGAACTAGAAGAGTCTTTTGCAGAAACCCTAGAACAAAGAAGTATTTTTATCGAACCTATTCTACACACACTTTTTGTACAGGCAATTAAAAAAATGTGCATCGATTATTAAAAGAATTTTAAGCTACTAATATAATTTACTGAGTGTAATGTTAATCCTGTGATCCAGGTTTCACCCACCCATACATTATGTTTAAGTAACTAGAGATGTAATGCTTGATTTTTTCACACAAACCGTTGGAAGTCTAAGCCCACAAGAGTAGCACCAAATCGCATTACATATTCCTGGCTTAATTTATTTTTATACTTTATTTTGCAACCACTTATGCCAAAAATATTTTTTTCACTTATACACATTATTTCTAGATAGCGTCAAAATGTTTAGAGGAATAAAATACAAGTATTTTTGTATGAATTTGCAACAAAAAATTTAAGGCTTTTCTTGCTTAATTTAGGATTTGGACATCAAATCTGTTGATAGGTCGATAAGTCATTTACCTTTTCCTTATTGTAGGTATTTTTAACAAGTAGATGAGTGAGTCGCGGTATCCGAGGTGGTATAGGTATCCGGACCGTGAAGCACTTATCACGTGGTATTCAGGCCAAAATTACCACTAAAGACCCGCCGCGTAAGGGCAGCGATGCACATTAAATCTATCGAGAGTTAAACGATTCTCCCATTGGGTGTAGGTGTAATTGTAGTTAGGAGGAGGAGATTGCCTGCTCAAGTATGCGTCACGTCATTTGACCATGGTTCAAATTACGTGGTCCGTCGCCAAAGCCCTCGTATGAAAGCTGAACAATTGCGACGTTAATGATGAATCAATCAATCAATTCCCAACAAATGTCCAAAATGTACACTTTCCATTTGGAAACTATTTAGTTTTGCAAGACATTTATATACTAACGAGTATACAATTGCTCTCATCGAAACCAGGAATAGTAAACAGCCAGAATTTTTACAATCTATTACGTAATATATATAAATAAAACACATTTTTAATATCTTTTTATTATATTATAATAAAAAGTTTAAAATGATACAAATAAAGTTATATTGAAATAAAATTTTCAGTTTCTTAATGGCAGAAAAGGCTTTAAATTCTTACTTGAGATACAAACTTCATAGAGAACGTAGATCCATTTTGCATACACATTAATAGTTTTCAGTTTTGGTATTGTATGACTCGTGGAACCCCTGGCCGTATATCTCGTAGGAACTCAAGAGTTCAGTGGAACACAGTTTGAACCACTGTTGTAGGTGTGTGTACTTTCTTAGTAGGTAGAAAAATCCACGGAATTATCATTTTGATATTTAGCATTTGCTCTACAAAGCAACGTCCACAAAATCACGTAATTTTGAACCTCGATCGTCAAGTAACGAGGAGGACACACAGGCTGGTACCTCTTTTCTTAACTATCACATCAGCCAGGAGGGAATGGCCTCATCTGCAGTGGTATCTTTGAAACAGCAGCAAGGACTCAGGCCCACGACACTCAGCCACAGGCTCATGACCATAACCGCACTTCAGAAGTTACCGCAGCCACCAGGAATAGCAAAAGCTCTAGTAAGAAAGGTTAAAGGGAGTTAAATTAGATTTAGATTATCAGTATGTGACCAAAGGTAGCAATATAGAGAGCAGAATATAAAGGTGCTAAGACAGTGGCATAACGTACACCCCCCGCGCACACCGCAGAGAACGATCTTCCTAGACGGCCAAAGCTAGACGAAACGCCATTAACGTAGAATTTCCACAAAGCCCCAAGCACATTTTTTTAATCCAATTTTAAGCGATTTTCAAATTGGCGATCAACATCATTCAAAAGAATCAAAGCTTTGATCGCTTGTAGATATCTTTAGATCAATAACCAAATCAAAAAAACATTTTAATTTATAATCCTCCGCGACAGAAAGATACTTTTTTCTTTAGTAGGTTTTCTTTTTAAACCTAAATTATTAACAGATAAAAGAGTCAGACGGAAAATTGGATAAAATGCTAGAAGATAAAAATTCACTATTTTTAGAAGTATACTTCATATTAGTAGTAGTAGAGAAAAAAGACATATTGCACTTTTACTGAAGTAGCAAAGTAGCTTATTGGCATCTTTTAGCTCCAATAATTTCATTTTCATTTAGCGGAGCTGTAAATAACGTACATCTATTTATGCTTTTCATGAAAAATAGTATTTATGATACTTGAAACGCATAGAGCATTTTAAATTATTATATATAGTCTAGATTTATGATTTAGAAACCCATATGCCTACAAAATTTCCGTAGATTTATAGTATTCAATCAAATAAAACATAATGAGAAATGTTTCACAAAATTGTTTTTAGAACATACCTGCATATATTTTTACATTTCATTTTGCTTCAATATAGGAATTTCCTTCAGCTATTAAAGAGCATTTTGATCTCAAAAAGCCTACTCTCTTGTGATATTAGAACTATTTTTATAAGAAAGCAGATTAATTATTCTGGTTCTCTTACTGTTCTTTATTAATAAGACAAGAAGAAACGCGGCCCTAAAAGATAGGTAAGTTAAAAAAATTTGAGTGGATTTCTCAAAAGGCAGAAAATTCAGAAAGGAAGGAATATAATGTAATACTTAGCTTCATAAGAAAGGTGGATAACTTTTAATATCCGCAAGTTCATCATCATGCAAATGCTAATAGTAGTAATGCCAGAGACTTGATGAACAAATCCTGGAAGTGAAATTAATCAAAGAAAAAACACAGTTTGGACAGCTGGCCAGCTAGTAAGGGATGCTCTATCTAAAGAGAGTCAGAAGAGTAAGAAACGAAGAAACAAAATTGTGGTGCGGAGAAAGGGTACTAACAATTCCAGCGTTAATCAGGACAAACACTTTTGGAATAATAATTTACCAAGCTCACAGCTTAATTTTATTTTAATTTAATTTTACACAAATTTTGGATCCAGGTATTTATGAGAAATATACCATTGCGAGAGCTTCCTCAAACCTCAATTGTGTAGGAAAAGAAAAAGCACACACAATGCAGGGAAGAAATTAAAAACACCACTCCATTTTGACCAACGCAAACGTTAGTAAGTTCAAGAAACGCATTTCACCCAAATGCAATAGAAGCAGCCCAGTTATTGTGAAGATAAAATCCATATCCTAAAGAAAAACCCAAAGTGATATTTGGCTTATAAAAGACAAAATTATTACTTTATTTTTATTTTCCCTTAGTAGTAACATCCTGATTCCAATTTATTTGCAATAAATGGAAGGAAGCATTATCAAATCTAGAATTATTATCCTATCAGATGCATGGGAAAAATTCCGCCCATGCACTGATATCGTAAATGGCATAAAGATGATGGAAGTTGTTAGTTAATAAAACGTGAAGCATATAAATTAATGATATTCTGATAAAACGGCATTCACCGAGCTAACCTATACCTGAAAATAAGCTATTAAAGTAGTTTTTATGCCAAACACTTATTTTTGCATACTGTAGGTATTTACGTGGAACAGAGTCACACTCGCCTTTACTCTGGAAACTGTGTGGCCCAAGTATTATAATATTTATTACTTTGAGCCAAATAAGTTTCCACTATTTTAATTGTACAAATTTAATATACATATTTCTTTTTATTTGAAATACCGTTTTATTTGAGACCCAGGTATGAATACAAGTCTTATAGAATCGACTCTCGAAGAGAATACGAGGCATTGATAAAAAAATCTTTTAAATTTAAGCTATAACTTTTAAACTTTAGATTGCTAATTCATGCAAAATGCACAGAATTTCTCACACAGCTATAATTTATTTCCACAAAAATGTATTTAGTAGAGTAGAAAATATTTCTCAACGCAGTGAATTTACAAAAACAAAGATATAAAACGAATTAAATCCAGAATATGAAATGCTGCAGATAATTTCAAGAATTTTCATATGCGCCAACAGTTTGTGTAAAATTGTGAACACTTATCAGTTACTAAATATAATACATGCATTGGTGACATTTGGATCTAAAAATTAATATTATCAATGAGTAAATAACTAGAATTTACATCATAGGAATTTTTTAATAAAAGAAATAAAATGCACTTTTTTTTAAAATTGTCTTTACATATAATATCAAAATATATTTTATCTATATACTTTAGAAATTATTTTAAAGATATATTCTTCTAAATTATTGGAATAGGATTCCCCCAAAACATCTTAGTTTTCAACTTTCCGAGGGTAGAAAGCATTTCACCACTGATCTTTGTACAGAATAAGGGGAGCTCTCCCATGATCCAAAATTTCCTGCTGTTTTAACCGCCACCACCTAAAAAAGTAAAAAAGAACTAGCATTTACTTTTACCCGTTTTACAACTGTGACAGTCATTAACAAGTGTCCCCTTTCTGTAGGGGAGATCAGCCTGGAAATACCAATGTTTGTCATTTTTAGGTAAGAAAAATAAACATAGATCCTATACAACAGATGTTTCCAAACTTTTTGTTTCATAGACCCCTTACTTAGGATTTTCCGGTTTAGGGTAGAGTCCCTGCTTACCAGTGGCCTTTTTAGGAATTTTTCAAGGAGGTACCAGGGTCAAGAAGTTCCCCAATGTACATCGCCTCCTTTTTGATTTTGTCGATTTTCCAGGAACCAAGCACAGTAAAAACTAATTATTGAATAAATAATTAGCAATAATCAATAAAATTAAATCATTAATATCAAATGCAGATTCAAATTTGCCACTATAGACTTAGAACTATAATCAATCAGGAAAAATCCGCTGTAGCAGGCTTTAGGAGGTTTCGGACCCACCTTGTGTGCGCCACTGCTGCTTACCTAATGAATTTTTGCCAGTTTACCAAGGAATTTAATGACAAATTGATATAGATCTACTTACTTTACAAAGCTATTTAAAATTTCTAACTGCGTGAAGTATAGTGTGTTTTAAAACTTAAGAAAAAACACATTAATTGAATTAAATTTAATTAATACATATAATAAACGAGCAACAAACCAATATACTTTTTAAAGAAAGGAATAAATCTAGTGCTTCAGTAACGAATTTTCAGCATTTGGAACAGAAGCCCTCGTGTAGCAAGCTGAACAGTGCGACGTTAATATTCACTCCTCACTATTCATTGTTCATGTATACGCCGAGATTCGGAATAATTACGTATTCCTCAATTCTAGATTACATCGTTGTAGGTATCATAACAGAAGTACTGGCTTATATTCTATATTTGTACATATAAATGAAAATTCAAGTTTTAAACTCAAAATTATAAAGCTCCTTTTCCTGAATTCATTTCCAACATATTGTTTAATTTTTACGCATTAATGTGTATTTCATAACCAAATAAAAAAAACAGTTTCATTTAATGTAAGTACTTACAGAAAATAGGCTACATTATAAGGAGTATACTGTTTAAGAAAATATAGATGAGTAGAACAAATTGTATAGAATTTGAATTTCTGAATTACCTTATAAGAAACACTCTTAAAGGAACATAATAAGTTTCGATACGAGTCTTTTTAAAGAAAACACGTCATTTTCTGTAAGGTAGTCATATAGAGCCTTTTTCATAAGAGATTATTTATAATCTTTTTTAACCCATTTCCATTTCTTATTTTATAAATTAATGTGTATTTCTGAGTATTCATGAAATACAACAAAACTGTGTACTAAAATTCCATTTTAAAACGACATAAACTGAGAGACAAAAAAGTATCTGAGTGTCTCCCTCTTGGTCCCTCCACAATGGAGGATAGAAACCCAATCTATGGGTTTTGACTGCTTAGCCCCCATTTGGCCTTCTTCACCATTTCAAAGACAGAAATTGCTCATCATACATTATACAAGAAAAAGCATACACATTCTAGAATATAAGCTAGTATTGTATGTTTCAGCTTTATGGCTGTTTGAAAGTAATTTCTCCTCCAAGATTATTTTTTTTTCTTCTTTTTGTCATCCCAAGAATCAAGCTCGTTTGAAAGCTTCTTCATATTTTTAAAATCAGTTATTTGTATTGATTTATAAAAAAGTTACTACATTAATTAAATATCTTCACAATGAACGCACAATTCAAAGAGTGTAGTAACATAAAAATACATATATACCTAATAAAGGCTTAAATCCTGCTTATAACAAAGTATTTATTTATACATCAATTATATAATTTCGGTGAATTCCAAGTAGTTAATATACTTTTTATTGAACGTATGTAGTATATATATGTATATATATACAGCGTTATTTAATTTAAAAGACTAATTTTAAATGGAAACTTTATAAATAATTAATTTAAATCCTTTTTCTGGAGCTACTTAGTCCATAAAAGATAATTACATACTTATAAAAAATTAAACCTTTATCACAGAACAGCTAACCATAGATTTGCAGTACTAATAATTATCCCAAAGTGATGTATGGCAGGAGTGGAGCTTATTCTATACTGCATATACTTAAAGTAAAATTCAAGTTTGGATTCATACAGTTATTGATTTTAGTAACAGCAATAATAATGATTTATTGTAAATACCATTACATTGCAGTCAGAGATTAGGCTCCTATAGTATAATTATAGGATTCACAGAGCAATTTTTTGTCTCAAGAGAATTACAGAAGCCTATTTTACAACTAGCTAACTGATTGGTAAAACACATTAAAATTAAGTTACAGACATTATTAGTTTCTATTTTGTACCTTACACAAATTTTATGTGTTTTCTCAGATTTTCATTTGGAAGATATGAAAGGTTTTCTATTCAATAGAATTTTTTTCTATTTAAGATAATGTGATTTTTGAGATACTTATATATATCTATTTCTATAAAGGATTTTTATATAAATTTAGATCTAGGAACTCTGGCTAGTTTTTAAAACATTTTAGGATTTATATTTTAAAATGTTCATATTTCTTCCAGGTTTCAAATTTAACAATATTCATTACTTTTCTCAGGATTATCTATAAGTATTCTTTTAAAATTCAATAAGGAAACAGGTTTTCAATTCCATACCAATTTAAAAAGAGTGTAATAAAAGGGAAACGAATTTAAAATTAAATTTAAATTAAGATATATGCATAGTCAGCCCTCTAGATTTTGCAGACCTCTATCTTGCGAATTTCTCTATTTTCGCTTGAACTTATTCTAGAACCAAAAGGCATTTGTGGTTTTCTTTAAAATCAGAATAACCTCACAAATAGCTAAATGCATTTTCCATTTTATCAGACTTTCTCTCTATTAGGATTCGATTTTTTTTTCTCTCTATTATTTTTGAAATATTTCTGGACTACCATGTGATATAATAGGCAAGTAAAATCATTTCGAAACCATTAGACTTAGATTGTATGAAGAAAAAAAAAAAAACTTTATTAAGGAGTATTTCGTACTGTAAGATACTTGGAATGAGAGAAAACATTTAGAAAAACTCAAAACAAAATTAATAAGACTTAACAGTTGTGTAATTTAGAAGGACACGCATTCTTAAAATTACATAGTCATAAAATATGCATATTTAAAATTACTTGCTTAGGCTTAAGGTGGGAAAATATTATTAAAATTTTTCGTTAATCATAATACAAAAGTAATTTTTTAAAGATTCAAATACTAGAGTATTTCTTAAAACCGAGATTATTTTTCCTATTTCTAAGCCGAATTCTTCTTATTAGAGTAAGATATATGAAATAAATAGATATTAACATACAAAAGGTGTAGCGAACAATTAATTTTATAATAATGTATAGTTATATGAATTTAAAATTTATTTTAGAGTAGTTTTTTTCGACTATATTGAAAGATAAATCATTTCACAGAAATTTTCAAAGTAACGAACTTTTTTTTCAGGTATGGTGACGACTGTAATTTAAAGTAGAGAAAATTTTGTCATATTTTAGGCGTATCAGGAAATAATAACGCATTAATTTATGGAAACAAAGAAATAGATGTGTTTGAAAGAGAACAGGAATTATATACAAACTATTTGTGAAAAAATTTACTCTAGAGTTATTTCTTAGAAAAGTAACATTTTTCTTATGAAAGACTCAAATTAGAAATGATTATTTCTGATGGAGTATTCTTACGAGCAATTTCAAATACAATTTATATATTTAAGATATGAGAGAAAGGAAATTTATTACATACCTGAAACAAAAAAAAATGAATTAAATACACTTCGGAATAAAATATTCCATCTTTATTCTGCCCTATAGGCGAAATATTTTATGATATCAAGAAGTCATAAACATGCTTGTTCATTCCTTATGGATATCACAAAATATTCCCACGGATTTAAACAAAAAACAAAAAAGACTCCGCACCCCATTTTTTCCCAGCAATTCTAAAAAGTCTAATAGTTCATTTTATTTTACCTGCAACTGCGCATGCGTTCTAAGAAACCGACTATATCTGTCAATCATTTCTGCCATTGCTATAAAGTAACGACGAACATCTTTTACACGCCTTATCGCTGACATCATCAGGTTACCAAACAACGCCATCCTATTGGATAAAGGTAGTTTTTTGAAAATGCGGGCGTCGAAAGCCTTAACCCTATAGCGGTTGCTTCTGGAACTTTCAATATTCGCATTTAATATTCTATCATCATTTTCATCCACGCCCCCCTCCCTTATAATATATGATATATTGAATTCAATAGTATATACTTTGACACTGGGGATTACAATACGATTTTAACCTTTAATGCCACCGACGTATATAAACGTCTCTCTCAGCCAAATCATTAATTTTCTGAACGTATATATACGTCTTTCCGAAATATGACCTTTTCTATACTGCTACTCAAATACCATATTCCAGGCTTTTGGAATGCAATAAAAAGGACCTTCACAGTGTTTGCGAAGGATTTACTTATTTCAGAGGATTTGTATCCATTCCTCCCCAACCCCATCAAATTCACAGTCTACGTAGTAAACGTGGTAGGATCAATCTTAATCAATTTTAATCAGCGAGATTAAAGAGGTGAAATTATAAAACTAAATATAAATTATCAAAGATGTATTAATACAGAAGCCCATACAGGGTCACTGGTAATTATCAAACTTATTTCTTAACTTGAAAAAGTATTTATTAGAATTTAATAATAAAATACATTATTCGAGTACTTTGATACATTTATAAGTGTATTATATCAGAAGTATAAATGTATATTTTATATTTATTATATCAAGAAAGCATATTATTTGTTTGCTTTTATTCAAATTAATAATTTTTAAATATTCTCTTATTTTTCGACTTTTCAATATATAACCACCCCTCGTAAATTTATCAAAGCCCCTAAGGACATACAATTTGGAGAAGAGAAACGCTTTGCCTATAGGCATTGTGTATAAATAACCAAAAAGTACTAAGCAATAGCATTCCATTCCTCATGGATATCCCAAAGACATTTTGCACGGATTTTAAAAAAAGACTGTACTTTTACATTTTATAGCAATTCTAAAAGACTTAGAACAGTACAGCACTTTTTACAAAGCTTTCTTTTCCCTTTTCCATCAGATTCAACCAGCTGCCCACGTTGTCCTCACCCGTTTTGATTATGGTTTTGAATAGTTTGTTTATTTTACTACAACTGCGCATGCTTTCTGAAACCGACTGTATCTGTCAATCATTTCTTAACATCAACCCGTTGCTATAGTAACGAAGAGTTACCTTTTTACAAACATTATCTCTTTGACGTCATCCGAGTTGCAAACAACGCCATCTGTTGAATAAAGGAAGTTTTTGAAATATGGACCGTCGGCCTTAATATACTTAAGTACACCTCTAAGAAATAGATTTTCTTTATTTATTTCCTTTTTTTATCTGGACTTTGGTAAATTAACTAATTTCTTTTTTTACGCATTTTTGTTACCTGAAAGAGACTCAAACTGAGTCACTCCTCATTCCGGATTACGGAATCTGATGGAGCAAGCAACAAAGAATAGATGAAAACATAGCAGAGGAAGCTACTGGGCTTTTAAATATTTTAAATCTACCCAAAATGCTCCAAGAACTAATTTTGCAAATTAAGCATTTACAATTTTAATGAAATTACAATTTTACTTGAACATAGAAAAAACCGGAAGCATCCTAAATCAGACCCCACACACACACACATATTACATGCTGAATTAAAGAACAAAGTACCTAGGCATGATAATACTAGCATATATATGCCACTTCACTCCAGAAGGCAGGAAAAAAAAATTACACCTCAGATCTTGTGTAGTAGCAGCTATTAAAACAAATTCTAAATACTCAGTAAAGCCAGCACGCATAGCCATGGAAGGTTTGCTTCGCGATTTCTACTTTTCGATATCCCTTCTAATGTATATTAGAGCCCAGACGTAGCAACTGAAATAAAAGAAACTCAAATGATATGCAAAATTGTTGGGGAATCGAAAATTCATCAAAACAAACAGTCATCAAACTCCTATCTTAATTACAATTCTAGGCATTAATACACCCAGAATGCACCTAAAACTTTATTTTTAAAACAAAATTCAATTATTCATAGCAAGACAAACGCAGCAATGATATAGCAATTTATTTATAGTTTCACTCACTCTACATTTCTGCTCAGCCCGTAAAAGTTATGCTGTAGAAAGAAAATCCCATTCTGGACCAATGTATAAATCCTTTAAATTATACAGAGCTGTAAAAGGAGATCATCCGGCAAGCTCCACAATCATCCTCACTTTTATAAAAGAAAAAAAATTCTCAGATTCAAATGTAATCAGCACTTAACTTGGGAGAAGCGACTGAAATTCAAAAGAAATTCCTCCACAGGTATACTATAGCTTTAAAACAGCCCCAGGACTTAACTTGCTTAAGAAAGAGTTTGAGGAAAAAGGCTTAGAAATATAGTGGAAAAAATTTCAAACAGCTCTTGAAAAACAACTACAGGCCTTAATAGACTTGATGCAAATAATGTAGATGGAATCATATTTTAAATATCTGATAAGCATAATGAAATAGGAGTAAGGAACCACCATTTCCTAATAGAAAAAAAGACAGAGTTTACCCGCAACAGAAAGGGTGGAAATATCTATACAATTACATCTCACAGCTATGGACAAATACAAGAGCAATGCACTATTGAAATGGATAACTTTAAAGATTTAAATTGCAGTCTTATTCATGGATTTTCCAGTTTCTTTTCCCTTCATACAAAAATATAGATAAAGATTTCTATATTTGTAAATATATCTCATTTTCGTTAAGCGGAGGGATTAAAATTTTTTTTTATCTTATAATTTCCTTGCATATCTTTTTTTTTTTTTTTTTGTTTATTTGCGTTTCCTACAGTGGAATTGTAGATGTTTAAAAACAAACTCTCATTTGGCTAAAATTTCCCTCCTTTTACAATCAGATGCTTTGATATTTTCAAGAGACTTTTTAAAACCCTAATGAGCAATTTTCAAATTCCAGGTAAGATCATTTTCCAGACAAGACAGACCAGGAGGAGGAGAAACATGATGCAGCACCATTAAATATTTTCCTGCCAGACCAAAATGCCTTTAACAATGCGCAGTTATCTGGCTCCGAATCATAATGTACAGAGTGTGGCCAATGATGCTTCTCAACTATAAATAAATTTATATGCATCTCAGGTGTAGTGTTTCCTCCCAGCTTCACTGCCTGCAGGAGGCGCACTGTGCTCCCCTCCGGTAAGAATGTATTTTAGTATAGAGGTAGGAAGCTTCTCCAGCGCACCGGCGCGTTAGATTCGGTAGCCATTTCAAGTATTACCCGCGTAGGTCCGCCGGATTTAAAAAAAATTTTCAAGTTCATAAGTAAATAAACGTGCTGTCCCTCAAGAATATATGTCTGTTGGTAAATTACAGCATCACACACTTTGCTACAACTTATACACATTGGCGCATGCATTAAGTTTCGACGCCTGAGAATTAGGACATCAAGAAAAAGAGCTACAGGTAGGCAATCCTTTTGCATTTATTTTGAGCGAATTCAGCAGATTTTACTAAATTTTCTGGGTTAATTAATTCATTTGAAGTATAATTCTATCCTAATCATGTGTTTGTAGGGGCCTAGAAGAATTAATGTAATTGCAGATGAATTGGGGGAGAAGTAACTCAGAAATGAAAGTGTTAGATTTAAAATTTAATTTTAAATAGGAAAAGTATAAAACCGATAAAGAGTTTATTGATGGCTATTTAGATTCAATTATTGCAGATAGAAAATCAGAAGGAAGAACAAAATACGTTTAACGGCAGAATCGCAGCAAGGTTTGAAAAATACAACTGAAAAGGATTAAGATTGGAAATAGAATTAGGAAGAAATAAATTTAGAAAGGGCAAGGTGAAAAGTCAAAGGGATAGCAATATGTGTTGCAGCGCACAAAATCCAGAAACAAAGCAAACTTCAATAGAAATTTTATTGTAAATTATTTCGTACATTGGCTCTTCGATTCCTAAAAGCAAGAGGATGGAATTTATTTTTTCTCTTCTTTAGGAGCAGAATTCATTAAAACCAAAATGTGCCAGGTGAATTTAAAAGGGAAATTCTTTTAAATCTACTAGGAGAAAAAGCCGAAATATTTTAATTTATGCCAAGAGATGAAGAAATAAGCGACTATGATAAATTAAAAGTTTAGTTCTAAGAAATTTGAGCCAACACCTTTAATTTGCTTAAAAATTTCAAAAGGAAACAACCCAAATAAAACGCATGTTCTTTTTATTGTTTTTAAACCCATGGGATCAATACTGTAATTTGAGAAATGTAAAATTTTAATTTTTAAAGGGAGTTAATTTTTGCGATAAATTATATCAAACGCTAAATAAGAAACTCCCGCATATAAATAAAAACAGGGAAAAATTGGAAAACCAAACAAATGGGAAAAAGGGGGCATTTTTTTGGGGAAAAGGAAGATATTTTCGGAATTTTCACAAAGGGGCATTTAATCAGAATGACTCACGGGTTTAAATATATCCCCCCCAACTCAGCGGGAAGAAAAATCTCAATTGAAAAAAAAAAAATTTAAAAACTCAAAAAAAGTAGGAAATAAAAAATAGAAGTTACATTTGCG
The DNA here is from genome assembly GCA_019973955.1 of Trichonephila inaurata madagascariensis. NCBI lineage: Eukaryota > Metazoa > Arthropoda > Arachnida > Araneae > Nephilidae > Trichonephila > Trichonephila inaurata. Next base: position 17,517 of record BMAV01004069.1, read on the forward strand.
GCAAAAACCATTTAGCTCAAAGACTGAAAAAAAAATATTCAAATTTAAAAAAGAAAAAAAAAACTTCTAAAGTGCAATATTAACCGAAAGGGATTGAGGGCCAAAAATATAACTTTTATATTTAAAGGGAAAGCAATAAAATTTTTTTTTGGATATGGAACCCAGATTTTTATATTTAAATTTCCCATACCTTTCCCGATACTTTAAAAATTTTGAAAAATTTCTTTGCCTGCATTTGGAGAGAATGTAGAAGCAAAACTAATTAAAACCACTATAGCTCTTATAATAATTTTTGAATCATCCCAAAGGATTGCTTGGTAGCGATCACAGATAAATTAAATGCGGGCTTTTAAAACCTCCTTCTTTTTATGAATCTTTTTTTCAATAAAACAAAAAATAATAAAAAAAAAAAATGAGATTTTTTCCGAATCGGGGTTTCATTTTTTCAAAAGAAAAAGGCAAGTGGGGAAAGAAATTTTTATTTGAGAGTGCTCAGCTAATATAAATTTTAATTCGGATTACACTTTTGGATGAGCAGAATAATTGTGATTCTTTTTAAAAAGGTTCGTGCAGAGTTAAAATTAGAAAAAGGGAAAATTTTTTTTAAACCCGCGTTTACTCGCGCGGGGTGTTTTTCTTCCCCCCAGAAAACAAGAAAAGCCCCCCTACAATTCTAAAAAAAATGCGCAGAGCCACGATTTTTTTTGTAGCTGCCTATTTTGGGTCATTGAACCTTCAGGCCGATGTAATCAATCTCGCTAGGACTTTTGGGAATGTTAGGCCTTAAAAAGTTTTTTTGGGGGGTGCTGAGAACCCCGCGAGTGATTAAAGTTATTTTTTTGTATCAAAGATCTACGGAAAAAATACGTTTTAATCTTTCCTTTTAAATTTTTTTATCAAATATATTAATATACATGAATATTTTTTTTTAAAAATTTCAAAAATGGGTAAAAAAATAATAATTCTATAAAATAATTTGAAAAATAAAATTTTTTAAAAAATTTTCAAAACTTTTTTCCGGAAATTTTGAAAAAAAACCCAGGGGAAAAAGGGAGAAAAAGCATTTGTAGTCTATTAGAACTGTATCAACAGATTGTCAAGATAAACCCAAAATTTGAATTCGATGACGGGTAATTTCGAAACCCAAATTTGGGAGGGTTTAAAACTTGAAAAAATATTTTAATACCACTGAGGGAAATGTGCAGTATTTTGATGTATCGCGAATATGAAACCCCTTTGGCCATTGCGAAAAATTTTTATCATCTATTTAAATACTGCAAATTTAATGTTTCCTTTGCCTATCATTCGGTTTTTCCCTGAAAAAAAAATAAGACATTTAATATTAAAAGGAGATTAGAAGGGATCTTTTTTAAACCACAGGGGATATGAGATCGGATCCCCCAAAACCCCAACAATACACTCAAAAAAGCTTTACTGACACAGAATATAAAAAAAGGGGGCATTAATCCCCCAAAAAAAGGGGGGTTTTTTACACTTTTTTGTCCACGGGTAAAAAAATGTAAAAATTTTTTTTTTGCCTTCAATGTAAGAAAAAAAATTTTAAAGCATATAAATAAAAGTCTGCTTTTGAATGTTTAAAAAATGTTTAAAAATATTATTTTTTCTATTTTTTATATCCTTATCATTAATTGTAAAGTATTTTTTATTACTGGTATATATGTTTTTATTTGGGTTTAAAGAAAAATATAAAATTGTGTATTTAAAATGAAAATTTTGTAGGTTTAGTTTAAATTAATGCTAGTCTCATTTAATGCAATAAATTTAACAATTTTGTTTGTAAAATAAAAAAAACATCTTATACTTCAAAAAAATATATATCATAATTGGTTTAAAAAAATTTCCATATTTAAATACACGTTTTAAAAAGAGTTTGGGGTGTTCTCACACCCGAGTAACGACGGTAAAAAAACGGGGCGCAGTGACCGCGGGTTAATTGATGGGTTAATTTATTACGGGGGAAAAAAATTCAAAAATGAACCAGTCATGCAATTAGTTTTACCGCGTTGCAGAATAGATAAAGTAAGAAGCTAGCCCATGGGGTCAGTTTTTTGGAGGTCATAGGGGGAGTTAAAAAAAAAACAAAAGAGGGGGATAAAAATATAATTTCTTTTCCAAAAATATTTTCAGGGAAATTGCTGAGTTCGCCCCAGACATGTAAAGGGGTGCGCCCCCCGGAAGCCTGAAAAATTGGAGATAAAAACTCCCATTACACCTATTGTCCGCCCTGGTTTCCCTTTTAAATTTTTAAAAACATAGATGTGATCGGACCAAATTAAAACCCGCCATCGGGCAGAGGGCATAAATACGTTTTTTTGTATTTTGGGATCAACATACACGTTGGCCAACAGTACCACTTAGACCCCCTAACAGTAAAAACTGCATGTGACTCTTTTGAAATAATTTTAGGCCCTGGAATTCCGAGTAAAATTAAAAAGTGATCAAGGCACAAACTTAAAAGTCGGTTTTAACCCAAGAATTAAAAAAAGGGGTTTGGGATCTAGTCCTGGGTTTTTCCTATCCTGGATACCCGGCCAGAAAACCCCTAGTTGAAAGAGGGGAAAATAAGGTATTAAAGGACATGCTTCACCCGTTATTCGTGAAGACCCAAGATGCTGGGATCGACAATTCCCTTTTTTGTGTTGTTTGCTTTACCGTGAAGTACCGAACCCCTACTTTGTATCACCATTTAGGTTACTTTAGGGCAGAGAAGCCCCGGGGGGCCATTGGAACCCTTAAATCACCCTGGGAGGCGAAATACGTCTTCCGACAAACCCTTTCCCAATCAGCTGCTGATTACCTTCGGGAAAAATGAAGAAAAAAAATGGAAAAGGTTTTGGGAGAGTGAAACCTTAACTGCTGCTCAGAAAAAAAAAGGCTTATGGAGATTATTTCAACAAGAGGTCATCAGTGAAGAATTTTAGAAATGGGAAAACAAGTTTTTTTGCTGATACCAGATTCTAGTAATAAGTTTCCATGCGGAGGGACGGACCTGGAAAATAATTCAATACCATCCCCCCATTCATAAAAAAAGTTAAACTGCCCGACGGAACTGAAAGACATGCCCCCGGGAAAAAGATCAGGAAGTATCATCCGCGTAATTTTCAGTTGGGTTATTTTTTAAGATGACCACGAATTTGGAGAAATCCATCCCCCAATTTTATCGATCCCCATCTGAAAGGGGTTTTTTACATGAAACCCCCGATCTGAATCATCTGAAGGAGACTGGGGTGAGAACAAGTGCTAGCAATTTTTTTTAAAAACCAAACACCTTTCACAAGTGATGTGAAAAAATAGCCAAAAATAGACTCATCGAAATTCCCCTTAAAGGGCCCAAAATTGAACGTAAAAAACCGTTTGTATATCGCATCCCAGAGTCCTTGAAGATTAAAAATTATTTAGCAGATAGAGGAGCTTTTTCGACTTGGGTTTTTTAAAAAATCTGACGCAGAAATAGCCTATCCAATTTTTTGCGTTAACAGGGGAAAAATGGTACCCCGCGGGGCTTTGGGACCGAGTTTTTAACCCCGGAGTGTTTTTGGTTTATTTTTCCCCGTAAAAATGCAGTGGAGCTCATAAATTCTATTTGGAAGAGCCAATATCATCACAACGTTAGATTCTTGAAGGGGGATTGGGTTTTACCCATGGCTGAAGACAGCAAAAAAATCTTTTTCATCTTTCAAGACTCATCGGCAAAAAGTACCGTTTCAAGGTGATGAGTTTTGGTTTGAAAAAAAACCCCTGCCCATTTCGGGGTAAATGGGAAAAAAAGCATTATCGTTTATAAGAATTTTCACGTGCCTACATCGACGACATGCAATCTTCCCCCAAAAATTTGGGGAAAAACATCTTTTTCATCTGGATACTGTTTTTAAAAGGAAACTTTCAGAGTTAAATTTCACTGTGAATCTAAAAAAAAGTGCCTTTGGGAAAAAATCAAAAATTAAAATTTTAGTTATATCATCGGTTTCGGGGGCAGAAACCCGATCCCGAAAAAAACTGCAGTTATCAACAATTTACCAGTCCTAAAACGAAGAAAGGGGCTTCGTGTGTACTTGGGCTGTGTAATTTCTATCCGGGGTATATTCCCAAATATTCCCGAACTTGTGTATCCATTTACAGAACTCACCCAAAAAAAATTAAACCCGATTCCCATCCATCCGAAACATGATTCCCCTTTTTTTCCCCCCCGAAAAAAAGGGGTTAGTGGAAGCCCCCTTTTGCTGTACTCTCCCGTACCTGATAAAAACCCTATAATTTTTCATTCCCGTCATCGCCAATTCAAAAGCTGCTTACCTTTCACAAAAATGTGGGGATAAGTGTTACCCAATTGTTTTTGGTCAAAAAAATTTAGCAAAAACCAACAGTCATGGAATCTATTGAAACGAGAGGTTTGGATTGTGTGGAGTTTAAAGAAGTTCGAAGTATGGGTATTTTTGGGGCTGAAAAGAATTTTGACTGATCATAACCCCTTTTCCTTACTTAACAAAAGGGGCACCACAATCTGCGAGGCTACAAAGATGGGCTTTTGCACCCAAAAAATTCAAAAGTGGAAAACAAACTTTTTGGGGTGAAAATGCCTATGCTGATGCACTCTCCCGGGTTGGGTGTAACAAATATGCTTTTCAATTGTAAAAGAAATTTTAATTTAGTGAATAATTATTTTCTTTTTTTCTCCTTTTTGTATTTTCATTATATATTATTTGTGTATTATTTACATTTTTTAAAAAAAAATAATGTTTCTTTTCTAATAATATTTTTTATATTAATTTCTTTTTTTCTTTAATTTCCCTTTAAAATTTTAATTTTTTTATTATTATTTTGGTATAATTAGTTTTGGTATTTCTTAATTTAAATTTTTGTAATTTCTTTTTATATACTTTTATTTTTTTAAAATTTTTTTAGTGTGAGGGGAATGCTAGTTACTTGTATATTAGTGTATGATATAAAAGTATCTTATTTTTTTGTTTTTTTAGTCGATTGAGTATCATGTGTAAAACAATCAATTTTGTGGGGTTTAGTGTTTCCCCCCCTTTTAACCAAAGGGGCGCACTGTGCTCCCCTCCCGGAAAAAATGTGTTTTTTTGTATAGAAGAGTGAGCTTCGACACCGGCGCGTTAGGTTTGGGGCCATTTTTTTAATAAACCCGCGTGGGTCACTTGGGTTTAAAAAAAAAAATTCAAGTTCATAGTAAATAAATGTGCTGTCCTCAAGAATATGTCTGTTGATGAAATTACAACAACATCACACACTTTGCCACAACTTATCACATCGAGGATTTAATAATACACAACGCTTTTTCTTGATTCCTTATCGGACCCAGTTTTCATTTTTTGGAGATTTTAATTTGCATCACCCAATGGGAGGCTGAAATATGCTTCTCAACACAGCGAAATTTTTTTTGGAATGGAACAAAAATTCATTTTTTCAATACCTGATGTCCCCCAAACCCTAGAAGCCCAAAGTCGGCTCTTAGTGCCCCCCTCCTGGGGTTATGCTCTTCAAATTTCATCGGATAAAAACAACACTTTCCGTTTTAGACGGGTCCTCCCAAAAAGGGGCCATTTTTCCCGTTTTTACAAATTTTTTTAAAATTTTTAAACCCCATTAAAAAGAACCCCAAAAAAAATTGGGTTGGCCCCCCCAGTAATAGAACAAAAACCAAATCAACAGTTTTTAAGATAGACGATTACAACCTAACCTATCTGGGCAAATTTCTTAAAAAATTTTAAATATTACCGGAAAAAAAACAAATGTTTAATAAAAACCCTTCCCCTCCCTTGGAATAATGCTTGGGCATAAAAATTTCCCAAAATCAAAAATACTTCTGAAAAAGGTCCTTTAAAACTCTCCAAAATTGTGGATTCTATAAGCAATATTCCCGCCGGCTCCGATTTTAATAAAAATCCAAAAAAAATACCAGATACAGTATGCAATAATGATCCCAACAGAAGGGAAAATTCAAAACCCTCTTAAAAAAAAATCTCAATGAAAAAACCCTCCTGAGTCAACACTGAATTTTTTTTAAATACAATTTAAAAGAATCATATATCATCCCCAGATTCAAGCAACACTTTTTTGCAGCGAACTTCGCATCCAATAATATTATCCATGAGCCACTTAGTTGCATATTTTTGCCCAAGATAATAATTTAATCAACAAATCCTTTCATTTATCTGATTTGAATAGAGCATTAAAATCTGCTAAGAACACAACCCCAGGTGCAAACCAGATCCCAGCTAAATTCCTGAAATTATTGAACCATAGAGAATGCATAATCATTTTAAATTTCTTTTAACAGATATTTGATAATTCAATTGTCCCCAAAGCATGGAAGCATGCTATAATTCTTCCAATTCCCAAACTATGCAAAGGTAAAACTAAAATCTCCTCATATAGACCTATCGCTTTAACATCAGTTTTCTGTAAGACATTTGAAAGAATTTTAGCCAATCGATTTGCCTACTTCCCGATAACAGAACAAAAACTACATCAACAACATTATGGATTTGTTCCTTTTAAAGATAACAGAACAACTTATATAATTTACAAAGCAATTACAGACGCAAAGATGGAAAAAAATATTTCGTGGGGATTATCATAGATATAAAGAGTGCTTATGACTCCGTATATATTGACGGTCTCATTTAAAAATGTTTACAAATTGGTATAACTGGGAAATTAGCGCTTTGGATGTATGAATTTTTCTTACAGATCGCTGCAAATTCGATGGAGTTTATGTCTTTCATCTGAAAAAACACTGCTTAAGGGTTTCCCCCAAGGTAGTGTATTGTCTCCATTATTATACATTATCTAGATGTATGACTTTTTGAAACATTGGAGACTGGAGTCGAGTGTTCTATATATGCTGATGACATTTTTATCTATTGCTCGCATCAATCACTTGATGTTATCTGTCGTAAATTGCAAAATACTTTAGAGAGATTTAATCAATGGTGTAATTATTGGAAAGCTTAAGCCCAGACAAAAGTACCATAGCTAAACTCTCGAACAAAAGGATTCATTTATTTCCTAATATATTATTAGCTGGAACCCTTTTTCCGTGGCAATCTTCTATTAAATATTTGGGAGTATATTTTTCGAAATGGAATCAAAATATTAATATCATGCACCAAATGAAAATTAAAGCACTGAAAAAGATCAATGCTCTTAAACTTATGGCTTAATAGTATTATGTTCCGAGAGCTTAAATCTTATCCAGCTAATGAATAATAGCATCTGTAGAGCATTTTTTGTACACATGTCACATAATAAATAAAGGGTCATACAATCAGTTGAAACTTTTTAATGTAATACAAACTAAAGCTATCAAAATTGGACACAATGGACTCCAAATATTGTACTCATGAAACTGGCGGGACAAGAAATTCTCTCGGATTCCCATCATTTCACGGGAGCTGTCAAGAAATTTTATTGATCTGATCGTCGTCCTACCCTCAAGGGTGATGTCCAGCCGGCCCAAGGTAGCGCTACAATTAGGGACAGCAAGGCAGGATTACATTAGGCTTAGTGCTGATGGCCCAAATATAGCTTTATTAGATCTAAAGGAAATTCGATGAATCAGAGGTTCGTTGGAGTAGGTTCGAGCATTTGCCAATTCTGCCATCAATTTAATTGGGACTTTTTTTTTTCTGTTTCCTTTACAGATCATCTTTTTATTTTTGCGCAAAGTTCCGAAAATCTATCACCGTATATTTCGGCATTCATTAAGTCCTCTTCATAAGCTAGTTCATCGGTTTCCTCTTTCAGGATTACATTCGAAATACCTCTTTGGCATTTTTCTAAACGCGAAAATTCGTCGCCAATTTGCATTTTTAAAATCGAAAGTTGATCCACATCAGGAATTCTTTCATAAGTTCCTCTTCTATAACTTTAGCGCTCAGTATAAACGACGTACGCAGTGATTTTCGTTGTGTTTTTAATTTACTCTAATTTCCTACTCACTGAAAAACATATATTTCTCAAATGTAAATTTTCTGCAGGAATACATCTCCATTAGAATTTTGCAGTATCTACACTCCAGTATTATTTTTCCTGTTATTTGGTATTTATAAGGAAGATGAATGTTTTAAACTTTTTTGCACTTACTAGGATTGTTGAAAATTATTGATTTATTGCAAGCATTTGCACAATTTATTGAAGTATTTGCAAAGGATGATATTTTCTCTTATGAAAATACAAATGCAAGAAATTTAAAATTTTATATGAACACACACACTAATTACAATGTTTAAAAAGAAAAAGATATCGAATTTTATGCTTTAAACTGTTGCAAATGGTAATTTATTTAGATTTTGCAACTTTTTTTGTGATGAAGCATTTTTCCAACTAATTCCTTTTAAAACCTTTGTTCTGTTATAGAAACTTCTGAGAAAAATACCATAACAAGTATTTATTTATTGGGGATGAATTTATACACACCTCCCCTTATTTTGTATGATAATGAAAAAATATCATTCCAAAAATGCATGAAGTGTTTAAAAATTTTCTTTCAAAATCAATGGAACTAATACTTTTTCAAACCACATAAACGTCAAATTCAATTTAATTATCCTAAAAGTCAATTATTTAGAAAATTGTGATACATTTAAGTTTCTTTAAAAACTAATAGAAACCTTGTTGTATCAAGAAATATATCAAGTTTTATTCCTTTCCTCTCATATTCTAACATCGCATTACTTCTCGGATTCTTCCTGTCCGATTCATTGATCAGGATTCTTCCTGTCAAATCCCTTTTTCCCCTATCTAAAAATCCCTATACCCTAAAGATTTTCCTGTCCCCAACGCTATGTTCAATTAAGCCAACGATTAACTTGGCAATTTTCCAAAAGTGGCCAAAAATATAAAAGTAACCCATCCAGTTTGCAGATTTTTGACTTGAGTGCCTCCAACAAAATCGACCATTACCTGTCCGGCGTTCCTTTTATCTGTCAGTATCCACTATACCAGAACTTTGGTTTGATCCTTGATAAAAAACTCACTTGGAAACAACATTTGACACACAAGCGCGATAAATTCCGGAGGGCTCTAAGAGCACTTTTCCCCTTAATTGGCCGGAAATCTGATTTAAATATGTATAATAAGTTACTTCTCTACACTGCCGTTTTGCGACCAATAATTACCTATGGTGCGCCTGTGTGGGGCTACGCAGCAGACTCAAACTTAAAAATTCTCGAGATTGCTCAGAACTCGTTAATTAGAAATATTGTAAAAGCTGATAGATATACTAGAAACTCCTTAATTTATAATGATATTAAAATTCCCCCTTTTAAAGCTTATTTACAAAAACTGGCTATCTCATTTTTCAATAGACTTCCTAACATCGATAACGAAAATGTTCAAAAACTAAATAATTACTATCCAGTGCCAGATATAAAAGACCTAGGAGAATTCTTCTAGACTCATATATTACCCCCAACAATAATAAATCACTCATCGTGTGGTGAGTGACCATACTTTTTTTTAAATTTTCCCAATTTTTTTAACTTGTAATTTCTTAACTTAATTTCAATCCCACACAGGCTAACTTTCTATACCCCTCCCACTTGTTCAGTTCCAATGCATCAGTGCAGCCAAAAGTGCCTACCCCCCAGTGCCATAGACCAATCAGCAGCTTTCCACCCAACAACCAGGACTTTTCCCGCCAAAATCCAGGATGCATCCCTCACTGATTCCCTAGCCACGCCTCCTTGCCACAACCCCACAACGAATCAGGAAACTCGCACTCAGCCAGGCCCATCCACATCAGGCCACATCAACATCTTCGATATGGGATGGAGGAACGCTCCGCGTTCCGTTTCCCAGAGACGTCAGCAACGTCAGCAACTATACCAGAACTGAACTGAACTGAAATATCGAATTCAGAAAGATTTGTAAAAGAAGGTATCGCCCCTACGCATATAATTACTTTAATAAATCATAAATTTTACCGTAAAGGAAACTTATCTTTTTTTATAGTCTGTTCTCACTAGTATTCCTCTTAACCAACAGTACAGGACTTGTGTAAGGTGATTGTGTAACTGATACAATTCTATTTTTTCCTCTATTATGTCCCAATTTCTTTAGTAGAAGGTCTTTTGGGCACGTTAGATTTATATTTTCACATGTATACGTTTTGACCCATCAATTTTTTAATATCCATGTAAGTTAAGTTTGTGCACTCTAGCTCTGTGTGATGTTAAACACAAAACAAATTCTCTATTCAATCAATAGCTCAAACAATTCCTGCTTCCTTAAAGTTTCAAACTTAACTTCAATCAAAGCTATAGAAACGTTAAAAAAAAGTTGCATGAACTGCAAGGAATACTTGAATTTTTTTCTTCAGGAAATAGATATAACTCATAATTCTCTGTCAGTTAATTGTGCAATTTTAAGGGGTAAAAGTCTTAATAAGTAACTAATATAATCTATTTTCTTAGCTCAATTTGTTTCACTTGCTTTTTAAATTAAGGTGCTAGTTTGCTCATTTCTTCCTCACTTTAACTTTTCAAATTCTTCCTTTTTTAACTCTACTTTCGATTATTTGAACACAAACTTTTTCATAATTTTTAGTAATTGTTATAGTAGTTTTTAATTACCATTATTGCATCAGAATCTTATTTAAGTTCATGAACTGAATTAATTCACTTTTGCATCCTTTTCTGATGAAGAATGTATTTAAAATGTACTTCAAGTACTTATACTTCAAAAAACTTAAATTACATGCATAAAAGAAAACAAAATATTTTACCTTTATTCATTTCTTCTTCATGTGTGTGTAATTTATTGAATGACTATAAACAAGAAATATCAATTCCTTTTGCTAGATGAGTAATTAATTTCACTTCTAATAAGTTTCACAGTTACATCTGTGTTTGCCGCATCATATGATGTTACAAATTTAATATTATCTTCTGGCAATATGAAGAAATCGGGCCATGTTTGTTCAATAATATCAACTGGTTGTTCATTATCAGAAACAACATAAATACTTATGACTGGGCCTTTTACCTCATCGACTTCACAATGACAGCTTCAATCTTTTCTAGAGGGGTCACTGCAGGTTCCTTTTGATTTTTAAAATCGTGCAATATAGTGGCAGCAGGTTCGGTTTCCTGTTTGAAGTTTCTGGGCAGTAGTAATCTTTTAAAAGACAACAAGAACTTGTACCATAGAAAGGTTGTACTTCATTACAATTTATTGAGTTTTGCTTTGCTCAATTTTTGGCATTCAGAGTTTTCACCAACTTTCTCAATAGGTAAATTTCTCATTTTGGAATAATCCTTTTCAGATTTAGAAACATAATTTTTAGCTTTATCTCCTGTTTTATTATATTTCTAGCATGTTAAAACTGATTTTGGCTGGGAACAGTCATTTGAAATGTTTTCAAAATTACTTGCAGCTAAAGAATTTTCATTGGCCTCTTTCATTTTGATTATTACTGTACTATTTCTTTTCATTGATAATTACAATCTGATAATCTTTTATGTTCTATTTATCACAATGTCCTTTATGCAGTTGTTTACTCTTGAGAGGTGGCTTCAAAGTATCATTATCATTTAGCTTTTCAACTTAGTCATGTTATCAATAAGATATTTTTTCTTGAGACAGTTGGCACGTTTTATATGATCAAGTATAATAAGATATTGTATAACTCCTCAAAAGTACCATCTTTAACCTCAGTTTGCCCATTCATTAAAAAATACCTCATAATTTATTAGCATAGTTTTTCCTTGTGCTTCCTATTTCTGTTTCTAACTAACAGAGGATAAACTTTTGCTACATGTGTAGTTAAATTGACATTTCAAATGTAATAAGTATTTAAGTACTATGTATAAGGTTTATCTGAACCTCTAATTTTGTTCTCAAGAATTCATTGCTATATTGAACCAATATTTTAATGGTAAATAATTGAAAATAAAGACAGAAACAGATGTAATAAATTTGGTTACTTAAAAAGATTTTTTCTCCTCAAATACTGAATGTCTTGTTAATTGATTCGGAACTAATTTGATATCGGGGGTAACGGCGCCAAGTGCTTCTTGGCATAAGGATCACGCCAAGCAGTGTTTCTTGTTGCTGGAATGAAATCCAATATGGCGGTCTAGCGGTAATTTAAAGATGCACAATAATTTTAAAGAATTGTTTTGAAATACATTGAAATATATTTCAAATAAAGGATATAGGAAGAGATTGAGAATAACCTAGATCAATCAATAAATAATGAATATTAATATTATGTAATGCACTAATAATAGTATAATAAGCAGCATATAATCTTATTATTTTATCGTAATTATATATAATATTCATATAGTATGATTTTATAACGGTTATTAGAAATAATAATCATATAATATAATTAAATAGTAATTATTAAAAAGAATAATTGCCAAATTGTAAAAAAAATAAAATTGCACAAGAGAACTCATAATACAAAACTATAAATAAACATAAGAATAGCTATAAATAAACAACAGAAATAGTTATAAATAAATAAGATAGTAATTATAATGAAATAATAATTATAAATAACAATATTAATTATAAATAAAATACATAATTATATTTGTAAATAAATGCTAAAAGAAACAATTATAAATAACGAATATTATATACGAGTGTTACACATAGTAATAATTGCATTTTTTTTCCATTATGAATAAAATAATTACATAATGTATGTTAAAATTAATTTAGAATATCAATTACAAAGTAGTGAAAGCTTGCAATACGAAACTTGCACTGCAAGTTCCTTCAACAAATTTCATCTAACAAAGAACGTAAAAAAAAACACTTTTAAAACGAAAATAAACGATTTATAGCGATAATTAAAAGCACAACAGTTATTCTTTTAAGAAAAAAATATTCTAGTACTCACTCATATTAGAAATAACCATATTCATAATTAAACAGAAGATGCAAACAATAGAAAAATTACACTGAAAATGGTTAAATTTTTAAAGAAATCGTCTGAATTAATAGGGTTACAGCGGGAAAAAATGAATAAAAGTTATTTCTAATATACGTTATCCCCATGGCAACCACATTGACAGACGATAAAAATATTAAGATAACCATATTGTAATATCACCCATCTTGGTGAACATAAACAACAACTTGGCGCTATTACCCCCAATATCAAATTAGCACCATTGATTTAACTGAGAATTTCTAAATAGCAGAATTGATTATTTGGTTAAAATGATTATGTGAAAATTTTATATGTGTGTATGTGAAGGGCGGCACTGCAAGCATTCTGACGCATGACTTGCCTCGCTTCGCATGGAGATCCCCAGATGAGAGGGAAAGGAAAGAGATAAAACAAGTTCTCGACTTAAGATGAACTTTTTAGCCTCTTGGCAACAACATGCATTTAATAGTTTACTGTATTTTCCTGTATATAATCCGCAGCGGCATATTATCTGCAAAGCCTTTTTTCGAGTAAAATAAAAATAACTTTGTATAATGTGCAGTGCCGTATAAACCGTGGCAGTTTTTACGACGAATAATCCAAAATATAAACTGCCGATAATGAGTGTCACATAAGATAAAAAATAAGATTAAAAATAGAAGTAAGAAATTGTCCAGAAAATAAAATTTATTATGAAACAGCTTTTTATAAATATGCATGATAATATTTTTTATGATAATCTCAATAAAACAAAAAAATTCTTTGCTACTGTCGATCTATGTCTTGAGTTGTTAAACAAAATATTGCCAGTGGAAAAAAAATTAAGATCGAGACTGCTTTCCCATTGTCTTAAAATCCATTTATTTATTTATTCCTCTAATTCTGGCCGGTGAGTTTTTCCACGATGATCGGTTCTTTAACGCCAGTCACAGTTTTCGAAGTTGGTCTTGTTTTTTCTCCACCAACAATATTTCGTCAATGTTGAAAAACCTTGCAGCTTCCTGATTTCGGTAGCCTTCTCTATAGCTTTTAAGTTGAAGTCTGCAGTGTAACTTACATGCTTTGCTTCAACATGATGAAAACTTTTATAGGACCTAATAGCTGCAGTGAAGAGAAAATTGGAAATGGCGTCAGCGACTGTTTTTTCCTTCCGAGGAACCAAATTCGTTTTTAAATGTAATTGGACAAAAACTAGTTTGTAAAACATAAACAGCATTTCTTTCAAAACTTTATTGTTAGCTTTTCTGATGGAGAATGTTTTTTCTCAGATAGTCCACGGCGGCGTATAATACGCACAACGAAGTTTGAAACTTTTTTAACACATAATCCGCGGATTATATACAGGAAAATACAGTAACTAAAATAGTATTTGTGTAATTGTTTTATTCTCTTTTTGTTAACTGTTAGAATAAACAGTTTTGTTTGTTAACTCTTAATCTTTATTGGCTAACAAAATAAACCCATTACTCATAATCATTACATGTATGCACTTGTATATAGTCAAAAATGTATTAAATGTGGGTTGTGTGAAATGAAGTATGTATTTAAAAAAATATGAAAAAAGATTATGTAATAACACGTTTTATGGAAAAAATTAGTTGTACTTAAAGTTACTAATATAATATAATTGTGATAGTTTATAAAAAGTAAATTAATATCACACTCTTCTTTTACACTGTTTATTGTTGTCATATTTAAAGGGTTTCAGCACCATTTGCCCTTTCTAAATTAGTAACTTTCAATACACCCTTTTGAGTTAAATTGTATCAATAAAACCATCAAAGTTTTAAAATTATTTTTTGCTGACAGGAAAGACACATAAAACCTGAATAAAAAGTTTGTAAATAACCATCTAAATATTTTGCCTTTATTTGAAATTATTGTTTGGTAGTAAAACCAATTGATAAAATATTAAATATTTTATTTATTAAAAATTATTTTTATTTATTGAAAAAAATAAACTTTTACTTTTTTTTTAACAGCATCATCAAAGTAATACTGTATAAATGTGGATTAGAAACTGCTCATTTTTACTCAAAAGTGGAAAAAATAATAACTTGTGAATGTAATTTTAAAGGTATGTCTTATTTTACTTGTTCTTTTAACATTCAAATCAATTTTTAAAAAAATGTATCAAATTATTGTTGTTTATTTAAAAAATTGCATGAAATAAAAGCAGAATTTCAAAAAATCTTCAATGCACGAATATTTATTAAGGGGCAGGATGACTGTTTATTTTATTCATGGTTCTGTTTTTTCTCCCCTAGTGAGATACAGAACTGTTATTTACAGTTTTGCAAAATAGGCAAGAGCCATTAATATTCCCAAATATTAATTTGGTTCTAATGAATGAGTTTTTGTGATACATGTGTGTCAAGTTTTGCATGATGTACGTGATAAGAGGGAAGTGATAGTCTTTATGGAAAGTGATTTTATGTATCATGGGGAATTTCTGATGTTTCTGAGAAATTAGTTTTGTGGAGTTTGTATTTTTATATGTATGAAGGTAGCAGGAGCCCATGTGAATGAGACGGAAGAATATGAATGTAATAATAATGAATGTATTAAAATTTCCCTTAAATGTGTGTGATAGAAAATATAATTTCAAAGATGAGTCTGATGAGTTGGATTATGCTGCAGTTGTACAGTTGTTAATTCTCTTGGAGTATGCTGCAGTTGTTAATTCTCTTGTTCAAATGAGGTCAGTGTATAAATGGAAGTTTGAAAATGATGATTTACAGGAAAATATATAGTTGATTTAGATGTACCTGTAACAAGAGTTGATTCTGACAGTATATCTGATTACATAGCATTTATCCCTTAGTTATTCAGAGCTATAGAATCATTTTATTTTGACTATTGATCATGTCTGAGGTTTAAAATTGTTACTGACTGTTACATTTTTTTTAAAGCACTTAACAGGAACTTTGATGTAGAGTTAGTGCCAATTTAAGCTCATTTGGGCCCTTAGCATAGAAGATTTACAGGCCCCCTTAGCACTGGTGGATCAAAATTTATAAGCAGAAAATCTGGATAAGTCCAGCTTATCCAGACCCCTGGGCACCCGCCACAAGTGCCCAATGGATAAACCAGCACTACGTAGAGTAATCAATAGTACTGTCACTGAAAGCACAAAATATACTTTATTGCACTTTTAAAAAACAAAAATGGTGAAAAAGAAAAATTTAAAGATAACCAAAGTGACGAATGAGAAATGTCTGAACTGTTTCATGTAAGAGCGTGACAAAATGAAACAATGTCTGTATTATTTACTAAAGCTGCACTCGCATGAAAGAATGCTCGACCAGCTACAATTATTTGTTTTTAACCCATTAGATGCTGTTTTTTTTCTATTTGTTTTTAATGATTAATCATATTTTTTCTTGCTGATAATGCCCAGCTGAAATTTCAGATATATGGGATGATCATGTGCAATTACCAAATGCAGTGCAATAGAGTTCTTTATTTATAAATCCAGGAGGGCTTAAGGTAAATCTGTGTCAAATATGAAAAATTGTTATGATCTTACTAGGTTACCAACTTTAAGGATCTAGATTGTGTGTTCTATTGTTTTAGTTTTACTTTTTTTTCACATTTATTACATTTATAAGTGGAGGAATAATATTTATAGTAGAACCAGCATTGATGTTTAGCACAGTATACAAGGTAAACAATAAAGTTCTTGCCATTTGCACGTTTCCATTGAAAGAAGTGAGAATAAGTATGCAAATTGTGTATGACGTGATTGAGAAACAGTCAGTAGACAGTAGGAATATCAGTTGAATCTGAGCAGTGGACTTGCGTTTGTATCAGTTGTTATAGACCCAAGTCCACTGCTCACATTCATCAATCAGAACTCGTACAGTAGTGAAGCGAAATGGACGTATCGAAGGAGCTCGTTCGGGGTTGTTTACTTGACTTCAAAATGGGTTTATCAGCTGCTGCATCAAGTTGCTGAATATGTCAGGCGTTTGGGGATAGTGCTGTCAATGAACGTACAGCAAGGCATTGGTTTCAAAAATTCAGGTCGGGGGATTTGTCCCTCTGTAATAAAGCTCAAACAGGATGACCACAGGCCTTGGATGACGAAGCCCTGCAGGCGGCCATTGGGAAGGACAGTGGTCAAATGTGTGGTGCACTTGCCAGACAATTCAACACTTCCAGTGAGACGGTTAGACTTCATCTGCACTGCTTAGGTAAGATGTACAGGCTGAGCAAGTGGGTTCCTCACACGCTGTTTGAAGTCCATAAGCAACAATGAGTGGCAGCCTGTTTATCATTGCTTTGTTGCCACCGTAGCCCATCCATATTCAATCGGGTGCTGACCAGTGAGAAGTGGGTCCTGTTCGACACACCCAAGCGTTCCAAACATTGGTTGTCACCCCAGGATACTGTCCCGCACAGCACAAGACCACCTATGCACCCATGCAAGAGTATGCTTTGTGTCTGGTGGACTAGTCATCAAGTGGCTCACTATGAGTTGCTACAAACGGTCACTGCAGATCTGTATTTCCAGCTATTGTGACGTTTACAACAGACACTCCATTAGAAGGAGCCAGTACTGGTTAATCAAAAGGGTGTACTGTTATTGCATAATAACGCGAGGCCACATGTCACGCAGGTGGCTAGGAATACAATACAGCCACTTAGTTGGGAGACTTTGTGCCATCCTACTTACTCATCTATCCTTGCACCATCAGATTACCACCTCTTCCATTCCCTGGACAATCATCTTCGTGGTAAATCTTTCACCAATGAAGCAGACAGACACCAAGCTCTCACAGACTTCTTTGCGTCCCACGCCGAGTTTTACCGCAAGAGTATTGAACAACTGGAGACACGTTGGCAGAAGGTGCTGGATGCAGATGGTGATTACTTCAAGGAATAACAATCCGCTACGCTGTTTGTATGTCATGTTCTTTTCGGTCATTAAAAACAGCAAGGACTTTTTTATTTACCTTGTATTTTTGGTTGAAAGGGAATTATCTCCTTTGATATATGTGTGTGTATTTTTTGAATGTATATTTTATTTTTTATGTACTATCTTGATGCAAGTAGTTGCCATTTGGGTTGTGTTGTTCTACATGGTTTGTTAATATTTTAATATTCCAAATGAAAAAATTCATAGTCCATAATTGTGCTAAAAACTTACACTGGTTGAAGCATACAGGGTTTTCAGCAACATCTTATACAGCATGTGTCATTGGAACCTTTGATGATTTTGTGTTATCAAAAAACTTATATTTTGGTTCCATAAAAAATTTTCTTACATTCACAAACTTTGTGGCCCAAGTGTTGGCAGTAATAGCAACTAATGGGTTGATTATAATAACTTATACTTTATTATAATTAGTAGAATCAAAAGACTGATTAATACATTTTTTTTTAATATTTCATTAACTTGCAAATTAATTTTGAATTAAATTGTTGTAATGTGATTGTAAAAAAGTTTTGTTTTGAATGGGCTAAATTCTTGTGACATCATAGTTGCATTATAATGACAAACACATTTCTAGCCAGTTAGCTCATAAATTCATGTAACATCATAATCGTACAAAAAATGGAATCATGTGTTTCCAGCTAATCAGTTTGTGTGCATTATTTGCAAATTTTTCTTTAACTGTTTTTTAAAATGCACATTTTTGTCAACAACACTAATGTACATAAGTAAGCAAAATATGCTCAATTTAAAAGTACACATATCAAATGAAATTTGTTTTAATTTTAAAATCTTTTGGATGAAATTTTTTTTATCATATTTGAGTCATCTTTACCCGATTATGAAATTTCAAATTTTACAGATATAACAACAAGTTAGTTTAATGTCAGTTTTGAATTAAGTTGCAAACAAGTGATTGCCTTTCTTATGTGACCATGATAAATTGAGCCCATTAAATCATTTATTCCATTAATGAAACAAGTGAATGAAGCTTTTTTGTCAATTTTACTGTACTACGAAGTTTCTTTCATGGATTATAAAAATATATACTCTATAAGTGATTCAGTGACTTCTTTTACACTTGTGTGAGATCTCATGAATCTCAGCAGCATTGAAAGAAATTTTGATCTTTTTCTTTAACAACTTTAATTTTTTTCTTCTGCAAGTTAGTATGAGGTTCACTCCTAATCAATGAAAAAGTACTAGCCCTTAAAGACTTTTTTGCAAAAAGCAATTTATGAAATTTAGATTAGGAGATTTTCTGAAGTCATTTGTGGTTTAAAATTATCAATCCAATTCTGAAAATTTTAAACTTTTTCAAACTTAAAAGGTGCAATTATTGTCATGATAGTGTTAAAATTCACATTTCCCATTTGTTCATTCTTGATATTTACTTTATTAACTTTATTCTCTATTTCAAGAGATTTTTATTGCCCTTTTAAGTTAGTATATGTCTTCCCTCCCCATTTTCATATTGCACTGATTTATGCAGTATAAAGTTTCCATTTCTCGTGAGAAACTTCTTCATTTAAAAACAACGTATTATTTTGACATCTGATTTGAATATTTATTAATGTCACACAAAAGCTGTAAGAGGGCTAGCATTTTTTGCAGACCTCAAATTTTGAATCTTGATCAAATGACCTGGCCAAAACCTGAGCTGGCATCCTATTCTCATAACTTCCACCACATGCCATTGTGAGGACTTTGAGGCTTGAGAAGTCTAACATGCATCAACAATATTACGGGATGAACCTCAAGTGGCACTAGGACTCAAATTCATAACTTATTGTCCATGAATTTGTGCACTGGCTACTGTGCTCAATGTTAATTTGGCGTGGATTTGAGTTTTGACACCAGAATTACACATTGGTATCTTTTACAGGAGAATAATATTGGTGTTGTCTTCATCTCTTGGCCATGCATCAAAATTACAAGGTCTAGCCAGTAGCACTTGCGTTGCTTTAGTGGGAAATCAATATACACTCACTCTCTGCAGAATGATCCCTTTAGTGAAGCGATTGGGTTTCTTTCTCTCTGACACATCTTAATTGAAGGTTTTACTTTATTTCTATTGAATATGAATACATTCATTGATGTGATTGCATCCTTTTACAGAGTTTCAAAATCAGTAATATTTCTGTACTTAAAAAATTCCTTTAAATATTCATTTGCCTTGGAATAAAAGATTTAATATTACTTCATAATGAAGATTTTTTATTTTAATTATCTATTTCAGAATCCAATATGGATGGTCAATGTCTTAGAAAATAACAATTGGTGTTACTTTTGAAAAACAGACATAGAAAGTGGAAAAACCTATATAGAAAAGTCTATAGGTCTATTAAATCTAGCACATTAAAAGCCCCAGTGTGCACATAATCCAGTTCTGGAGAAATTTTATGCGAGTGTTCACATTTGCCTTTTCATAATGCCAATGATTGGATAGTATACTGTTTCAAAGAATACAAAAAGAATTTGTTTTCAAAATTATAAAAAGGGGATCCTATGCTGCTATGTTTATTGCTTTCAAATGCTTTTATGTTTCTTCTCAAAAGTTGAATGCTGACAAACTGCAGCCTTTTTTCACACTTGCTGGGTTATCAGAATTTTAGCAACTATTGAATTCACAAATAAAAATGTCCAAAGGATTCTCAGACATTTGAAAAACAAAAGCAAATTAAGGAATTAAAAAAAAGTAAACTTTATAAATATGGAGTGTTCTAATAAGAAGTGTGCTTTGTACCAGAATCAGTGATATCTAGCTGCATTTAATTTTATGCAAAACTTATCTGATGCTAAAAGTTTGAATTTAAGTGCGGTTTTAAAGAAGAATTAATCTGCTGTAAAAACTAATACAATTATAAACTGTTTTCCATAAAGAGTGCGGAATATCCATTTCTCTTTGCTATGTGTTAAATAAAAATCTCCTAGTTTAAATTAGTAAAATGGCTAGCTGAAACTGACCATTTAAAACATCATTTGCTATTCATGCCAATGAAAAGCTTATGTCTGTGAAATGTGCAGCAAATCTTCTAAATGAAGTGGTAATTTAATAGAATATTTGAATCTTCATACAATGGAAAAGGCACATGTCTGTGAAATATGCAACAAGGGTTTTCTCCAAAGTTATAACTTAATAAGACATTTACATGTTCATACCAAGGAAAAGCCTTATGTTTGCGAAATATGCAACAAGGCTTTCTCTCAATGTGGTCATTTATAAAAACATTCAAAATTTCATACCAAAGAAAATCCTAATGTTTGTGAAATATGCAACAAATCTTTTGCTCATACTGGTGCCTTAAATGTACATCTACACATTCCTATCAAGGAAAAGCCTCATGTTTGTGGAATATGCAACGAGACTTTCTCACAAAGTGAAAATTTAAGAAAACATGTACATTCATACAAAAGAAAAACTTCATGTTTGTTAAATATGTATCAAAGATTTTTCTCAAAGTGGTTCTTTTACAGCACATTTACTCATTCCTACCAAGGAAAAGCCTCATGTTTGTAAAATATGCAACAATGCTTTCTCTCAAAGTAGTAATTTAAAGGCACATTTACGTAAAACCTTATGTTTGTGAATTATGCAACAGAGCTTTTAATCAGTGCAATGATTTAAAAATACATTTACGTATTCATACCAAGGAAAAACTCATGTCTGTAATGTATGCAACAAAGCTTTCTCTGAAAGTGGTTCCTTAAAGAAACATTTTTATGTATGCATGAATGACAAAACATGTATGCATTCATACCAGGTAAATGTCTAATATTTGTGAAATATGCTGTAAGGCTTTCTCACAAAGTGATAATTTTAAAAAAAATTTGCATTCTCATGCAAAACAAAAACTATAGTTTTGTAATATGTACAGTGGAGCGCATAGGAATTTTCAAAGGAGTGTAACCAGAGTTATAAGCCCACCATTATGTAATCATACCCCTCTATACCGCCAAACATATTCTTTTGATTTTATCGATTGTCTTGAACAAAGAACAAACAAAAAAATAACTTATTGAAAAAATCACTAGCATTCATTAATAAAATGAGTTATTAATAGCATTCTTAAATTACCATTATTTTACATACTACATATATATGATTGTAATGGCAGAAGAAAAGGCAATGGGGAGACCAGCTGCCCTTCTCTTTCATGCACCACTAGATTTATATATGTTTCTTTTTATTTTTAGAGATTGTGTTTCAATAATAATTTTTTTGACAAAGTTTACAATTCCTTAATTTGTGAATTTTCGAAAATGTTTCCTTACATGGATATTGTTGAAAATTATTACTTTCACATTTAAAAATAAAAATAGCAGGTGTATTAAAAAGTCAGTGTTGCTATATTTTGGATTCATTTATTTTGATGTTATTGCATTGTAGAATTAATATTTGAAAAATATTCTTTTTGCTTATGCTGACAATTTTACTTAAGTATTGTATTACTGTAAATGCCTCAACGATTTTTATAACATAACTGTATTAAATTTAACAAATTGAATTAACAATTGAATCTTTTTCATTTTTTTAATTCTAGAACTTTAAACTATTCTAAAACTTTTGTTTATGAGGGTTTGCAAATTTTTTTGATGCATTTTTAGTATGCTTGTTAATTTAAAATCTTTCATGATTTAGGGAAAAAAATTAATTTTGTAAATTGAAAATGTCTTAAACAAAATATATTTATATATTGCTAGGACCTAAATCGTGGACCTGATTTAGTCTTGCTGATCTCCAGGGATTTGCAACAATACAACTTATATTGCTCTCTTAAGGTAAAAGTGTTTAAGGAAAGTATTATTTATACTTTACTTGTTTGTGTTGAACCTGGAAATAGAAAATTTGTATTTTATACTTTTTAAATGCATTTTTATCTCTTCCTTCTGATATCTGATCTTCTATTTAAATTTATGGTGCAAATTGCTGCTCAAAAATTTTAATCAATTGTCATGAATGACTGATATATTTATTGTTACGAATTTTGTGTAAATAGTGTAAATAATTTGTATTTGATTATTTAATGCATTTATATTACTCTGTTATGTTTATTTCATGTTAAAATTGTACCATTCACAAGCAATACCGCCCCTTACGTTATAATGGCGATCCAATGAGAACTTGGCGGTAGAGCCAAGTTGGCATCATTTTTGGCAGCCAATTTGGCGACCATGTTGGCGAGTTCGGAACCCTCGGGAATCTTCTAGAAAGTAGTAGATCTCTCCACTAGTGTCACTTCAATGACACGAGCTGTTATATTTCTGGAAGTTTCTGTCGCGCCTATAAAAAGATGCTCACCGGTTCGTCAAGGAGTCTGGATTAAACCAGCGGTAGGAGGATTGTTTTGACTAGCATTACTTGGCTGTGCTTGTGAATATTTTACTTATGTGTATTTTTAACGCTGATTATTGTGTTTGATTGCTGTTGAAGGTGTGAAGACCTTTGGATATTTACCTGTAGTATTGCTGCTGAATCCTGTTTTTAAAAGGATTGGATTTTGTTAATAAATTTGCATCGCTTTGAAGAACTGTTTATTTTCTTTGTGATCTGCATAAAATCCCGCAACCCTCGGATTTTCGTAACAGTTAGTGGTTCGGTGGGGTTTATGCCAAAACAGCGATGGATGAGCAATTGAAGGCTCTGTTGGAAGGCATCAATGCCTTGAAAAACGGCCGAGAAGAGACCGAAGAGAGAATGGAGAGAGGCCAACATGAAATGCAGAAAGGTCTAGAAAATGTACAGAAATGTCAAGAAGAACTGAAGAATTCTCTGGAAGAGAAAATAAATAGTGTGGAAGACAGAATAGCTGGAAAAAATGAAAAAGAGATCGCAGTAGTTTAAGAGAAAGTGGGAAAGGAAATAGAAAAGATTAAAGAGCAAGGTGAAGAAAAATATGAAGAAGTGGCTGGAAATTTTAGCCTTATATCACAGTGAGTAGAAGATCTGGAAAAGAAGCTTCTAGTTTGCGGGAATAAGAACGAAAGAAAGATTTTGCCTTCCTCTCCAGTACCTGTGTCTACCTCTCCGGTGCCAGTGACTGCCTCGCCAGTGTCAGTGAAACTGTCAACCTATGACGGAAAAACCAACTGGGAGGTGTACAAGACTCAATTTTCTATAATATCTGAAGCTAATGGATGGACTGAAGGGGTGAAAGCATGTCAGCTAGCAGCATCCCTTAGAGGAGAAGCTGCTGAAATACTGCAGACTCTTCCCGACACAGAGCGACTGAATTTGAACTCCCTATATAATGCTCTGGATTTTCGGTTGGCCAAAATACCCAAGGACTACACACATCTGCAGATGAAAAGAAGACTCCAGAAAACCGAGAAAGCTTGCAGGAGTATGCCTCCAAATAGAAAGCCGCACTTGGTTTCCTGAACACCCAGCAACTGTGCCGGAATTCTTTGCAATATTTGGTGGAGGGATTGGAAGATGGGGAAATCCAGGAAGGCTGTAAGAATGGCGATGTGCAAGATTTTAAATCTGCCCTGTTATATGCCCCTAAAATTGGAGGCCGCCACTCAAGCCAGTCTCAGAGATTGCCATTCTATCCGAGGAGCTAAAGTGACTGAAAGATGAGCCTTGAATCTCGATTGATAAAAGAGGTGGAGAAATTGAAAGAGAAAAGCAAATCATAAAGGCGGAATTCAAACCAAAGAAACCCCAACTTCAAGTGCGGGGGATGCGTTGGAACGGGACACCTGAGAAAAAAAACTGTCCCGAGCAAGGAAGGAAAGAACACCGCTCTTCTTCCAAACAGGAAAACTAATATATGGGCCATCTCGGGCGGAGGTTGCCAGATAATGAAAGGCCCCATCACAAATTCTCCAGATTACGGCAGTAAATGGGGGCACAAGGGATTTGGGCGAATAGGACAAATTAATAACATCTTGTCCCGATGGTTGTGGATACTGGAACCAATGTGTTATAATCAGGAAAAGATTTGGCAGAAACTCAAAAGTTAGAAATTATCGGGGCCCCCTCGCGTTTCCTTGCAAACAGGGGCGGGTGACAAGATTCAAGTTCATGGGAAAGCAAACGTCACTCTAAGGTTTGGAAATATGACCATCACCATACGGATATAAAAGCAGATATCCCCCGACCCCTGTATTCTTGGACTGGATTTTCTGAAGAACAAAACTTAAAATTGGACTTTGAAAAATAGCAATATGCATTCAAAATTTGAAGAATCCACTCATTTTGGCTTACAAACTCAATTTGAATCCAACCAGAAAATTATTGCAAAAACCAACATCTCATTATCGCCAAGAACTGAATGTATAATACCCGGTTTAGTAGCAGAAAATAGAAAATTCCCGATTGGGCCCCTATTGATTATCCGGACCCAGACAACTCAAAAGGAGGAGTACTTTTAGCTTAGCAGTTGTAGACCCCCAAAGTCAGTCATCCCAGTGAGGGTGGCTAACATTAGTGATAAGCGAGGACTATTCAGGAAGGAGAGGTAGTAGATTGTGCTCCTGCCCGCGGTGTAGAACAGAAATGCAATAGCCGACCA
The DNA here is from genome assembly GCA_019973955.1 of Trichonephila inaurata madagascariensis. NCBI lineage: Eukaryota > Metazoa > Arthropoda > Arachnida > Araneae > Nephilidae > Trichonephila > Trichonephila inaurata. The sequence goes on from BMAV01004069.1 coordinate 42,907, forward strand.
TTCTTCGGGCATCTAGTCAGGATTTACTAAAAAGCCCCTGACTTAGACAAGAAACAGAGATGTGCTGCAGGAAAGCTGATTACAGAATTCCAAAGCCTATTTTCAAGAACATCTGAGGACTTTGGAAGAACTAGACAACACAACACAGAATTGATAAGGAGAGCATCCTCCTTTTAAAGCAGCACCCCATAACCTCCCGTTTGTAAACAGGAAGTCCAAAACTCATTAAGAACATGAAAGATCATGATGTCATTGAGCCATCGTCAAGTCCTTGGGCATCTCCCATCGTTTTAGTTAAGAAGAAAGATGGTTCTACCTGATTCTGTGTGGATTATCGTCGGTTGAATGATGTCACCAAAAAAGACAGCTATCCTCTGCCAAGAATAGATGACACACTTGTCGACAATACCTGGTTTTCTACCCTAGATCTCAAGAGCAGGTATTGGCAGGTAGAACTCCACCCTGACGATAAAGAGAAAACTGCCTTCACCACGGGACAAGGACTGTGACAATTTAAGGTTATGCCTTTTGGCTTGTGCAATGCACCTGCAACATTCGAGCGTCTTATGGAAACAGTCCTCGCAGGACTTTCGTATGAGGCCTGCCTGGTTTATCTTGATGACATTATCATCATGGGGGTGCTCCTTCGAAGAACATATGAAAAATATCAGATGTGTGCTACAAAAGCTGAAAGAAGCTAATCTGAAATTAAGTCCATCCAAGTGCCACCTATTCCGGCGTAAGTCACCATCTCCGGGCACATCATTTGCCAAAGATAACCAACGAACCCCGGGTAAGATCTCGGGGGAAAGACTGGAACTGCCCGCGGATATGCGCCAGCTCGAATTTCTTTGGGCTTATACGCATTACCGGAAATTGGGAAAATTTCTAACGACGCCAGACCACTCCATAAGCTGACCGAGGCAAAACAGAAATTCATCTAGACAGGGTTGATTGTAACAGCATGCTTAACAAGCAAAGGGTGCACTAACATCTGGGTCCAATCCTGGCATATCCTGAAATTGGGAAACACTTTATTCTGGATACAGATGCAAGTCAGAGTATTGGGGCTGTATTGTCTCAAGAGATAGATGGTCAGGAGCATGTCATCGCCTATTTTAGCAAGTGCTTGTCTAAACCAGAAAGAAATATTGTGTGACCAGGAAGGGAAATGCTCTCATATCGTAAAAGCCGGAGCACTTCTATCCTTACCTCTATGATCAAAAGGGTTTTTTTCCGAACAGATCATGCCTCATTGACCTGGCTACTGAATTTTAAAATCCAGAAGGCCAAATAGCTAGGTGGATACAGAGACTACAGGAGTATGGCGGGAAATTTGCCACAGAAAAGGATCCCTACATGGAAATGCAGGCGCCTTTCGAAGACCCTGTCCTGAGAGCTGCAAATACTGCTCGAGAATCAAAAGAAATTTGGCGATAGATCCAATAGTTCGCCAAGTTACACGCCATCAACATCGCATTGGACCTGGGGAGTGATGAAACGTCCTAAAAAAATCAACTGGCTGATCCTGAAATAGAACCCATCATAGAATTCAAAGAGTGGGGCCGGCCCAAAAGCCCAGCTGGCAAGACATTGCCCCTTTCCATCCTACAGGCGTTATTGGGCTCTTTGGGACCCCTCTCAATCTGAAATGTGCTTTATATTGAAAATGGGAATCTGGCTGATGGAAAACATTCAGGTGGCAATTGATACTCCAAAGCCAAAAGTTTCAAGCGGTCCTTAAAGGGAAATCTTTGGCAGTCCAACTGGAGGTCATTTTGGTGTTATGAAGACCTTTTCAAAAGTTGCGGAGTGCTTCTACTGGAATAATGTGCGGGGTGGCGGAAAAAGTGTTTAAGCCCTGTGATCCCTGTGCTGCACGCAGGTCCCAGAAAATGCACTAGAGGAAGACTGCAGCTGTATAATGTGGGAGCCCCTTCCAAATAGCTTTTGACATGCTAGGCCCACTTCCCAAAATCATCAGATGGCAAAACAAAACATCCTGGGTTATGGAATACTTCACTAGGTGGCCTGAAGCCATCCATTCCCACCAAGAGGCCTCGACTGTTGCAGAGGTTCTAGTTCAACACTGGATCTCACGTTCGGGTCCCTCTAAACTGCACTCGATCAAGGGGGAAACGATTCTGCAGTTTGCAAGAGACAGTGTGAAAAACTCCCATCCACAAAACCAGGGCGACAGCTTTGCATCCTCAGTCTGGCGGGGATGGTAAGAGGTTCAATCGAACCATCCTGAAACCCCTCTCTCCTGGTATCCAGTAATCAACAGGACAGGGACAAGAAATTGCCCCTTTTCCTGCTTTGCCTACAGGAGTGCCGTTCACGGACCACCGGCTATTCCCATCCCAGATGCTCTTGACGAGATCTTCGCTGCCCGCGGATCTTCTGTTCAACCGAACACCGATGCTCCTTGGCCCCGAGGGGGTATTCGAAACTCCAGGACCGGATGGAGGGAAATACATCATCGGCTAGGAAAAGAATGGCGGGTTCCGGGAAGATGAAGACCCGATACGAGCAAAACAACCGGACACGACTTCCCAAGGGGACAAAGTGTGGTTATGGAATCCAACGCCAAAAGGACCTTTTCCAAAAGCTGCAGACAAACTGGGAAGGTCCTTACACAGTCCTAAAAGACTGAATGACGTTGTGGTGCGGATACAGAAATCACCACACCCAAAACCAAGGTAATTTCATTAACAATAGGCTAGCCCCTTATCTTGGCCAAGATGAATAAGATCCTTAAGTTCAGACCATGGTCATTAATTATTTTGTAAATAATGTAATTATTTCTCTTTTCTTATTCCTTAGTTTTATTTTAATACTGGAATTTATGTTTACATTTCTTCATGTGCTTTGAATTTATTTGTATATACTGTGGAATACATTTCTTACTTCATATGTGATTATTATGTGAGTCATTTGCCTGTAAATAGATGCCTCTTACTCAAGGATTGTACTTCCGGGTCGTGCAGTCTTTGAGGAGGGAGCAGTGTTACGAATTTTGTGTAAATAATTTGTATTTGAGTATTTAATGCATTTATATTACTCTATGTTATGTTTATTTCATGTTAAAATTGTACCATTCACAAGCAATTGGCGATCCAATGAGAACTTAACGAAATATTGTCGGTAGAGCCAAGTTGGTATCATATTTTGTTTAAGCATAATTCGGACGATACTCTTCACGAAGAAAAGAGCGAAATAGAAGCTAAGGCCGAAGCCCATTCTGGTTGTCGTGTTCATTTCCCTGATTATTCCATACACCCCAATGATACTGCAGGGGGGAGAGTATGCCGCGGTCTCTACCAAAGGACCGATTTTCTGTTACTGAACTAATCACGTTCTGTTCCCAACTTCAGAGCGACAAGCTGTTGATTTTGGCAGGGGTGTTTACTTGAACCACTGATCTACTACTGGTCCGCAGCTACGCCGTGCATGCCTTAGACGACTGAGACGAAAGGAATACACATTGGGGTCAGTTGTTTTTATTTCTGCCCTTTGTTGTTTTTGCAACTTGCAGAAGGAGGCACCTCTGCAAGTCAATCAAATGTAGCAAGATATATTGTAAAACCAGTGTGCATGAAACATTGTTCTCGTGAAATTTTAAGTATTTGCAGTAAAAAAACTGAGAATGCTTATGAGAGTTTTAATTGGTGTAGTATAGTACAGCAAAAATTTCAAAAGAGGTATTGTTTCTGAAATCTATGAAAATTGAAAACTGGAAAAGTTATATCGTTTAACTACATATTCTTGTTGAAAAATGTTTTTGTTTCATATTTCCAATATTTTGTGTGTAGATATTCATGACTGTTTTTACTTTTAGAGGAAAAGGTGCATTTAGACAACTGTAGAATTCCAGAATCAAAGCTACCCGAGGAAGAAAATAAGAGACGCATAAAAAATTCCAAAATTTCTGTGGTAAAAAAGTATAAAAAATTTTTAGAACAGAACTACATTAATAGGGTTTGTTTTAGTTAAATTTTCTGTTTTACATGGAAAGCTATTATGTGGAAATTAAAAAGAATCTGTCTTAGGACTTTATATTTTTAAATCTCAAGCTACTATTTTCTCCCTCAGCAAAGACAGTACATCACTAGCTATAGAAAAAAGAAATTATTGAAAACATTCTGCATAAAAATTAATGCGTATTTATTTTCATTTGAATGATCCTGATTTCTTTACAAAAGTAAAAAGTCCCAAACAGTATAAACCGTTTCTTGAAAAAACAGTTTAATTATATAAATTTTGGTGAGAATGTTTGAATTTAAAGTATTGCAAATTCTTAAGATATCCAATTGAAGAAAAGATATCGATGCAATTTCAAAGGTCTAAAACTGCATGCTAATAACATTTGATTAAAATTATGTGGCTCATCGCCAAAAATATTGCTCTTTTGAAGGGCTGTTACCCTTCAAACAACCATCGGCCTAAAATCTAAAAACGAAAGGCACTAAAAAAGGCACTAATTTTTCATTCAATGCAAGTTTGAAACTTTTAAAGCATAAATTTGGGGCCCCTTCTAATTTTGTCTTAAGTATGTTAATATTCAGGTGGATTTCATTTTGTGCCTTAATTTAAAATACAACTTTATTTCCGATTTCAGTATTACATTCAAAAGAAATATTTCTTCTCATACAAAATTATATAATTATAAATTACTTTCCGCAAAGAAGGACACAACCTGTCCTCTTCTCGTCCCTTAAAACAAAATAAGGATTTCTGTGATCACACTTGAGATTTCCAACATTATGAACTAACAAGATGGCTACTTCACAAAATTGTACCTTAAACCATCCCTTGAATGCTTTGCCCAACAAAAAGCCTCATATTTGTCACATATGCTGGAAGGATTTCAGTCGTAGTAATAATTTAAAAAGACATTTACGTATTCATACCCAGGAAAAGCCTCATGTTTGTGAAATATGCAACAAGGCTTTCTCTTCTGATGGAAACTTAATTATACATTTACGTATTCATACGAAAGAAAAGCCATATTTTTGTAAAATATGTCTCAAGACTTTCTCTCGAAGTGGTCAGTTAAATTCACATTTATTAATTCATACCCAGGAAAAGCCTCATATTTGTAAAATATGCAACAAGGCTTTCTCTCAAAGTGGTAATTTAAATACACATTTACGTATTCATACCCAGGAAAAGCCCCATGTTTGTGAAATATGCAACAAAGCTTTCTCTCGAAGTGGTAATTTAAATTCACATTTACGTGTTCATACCAAGGAAAAAACCTCATGTTTGTGAAATATGCAACAAAGCTTTCTCTCAAAGTAGTACTTTAAATTCACATCTACATATTCATACCCAGGAAAAGCCTCATGTTTGTGAAATATGCAACAAGGCTTTCTCTCAAAGGGGTCAATTAAATTCACATTTTATTCATACCCAGGAAAAGCCTCATGTTTGTGAAATATGCAACAAGGCTTTCTCTCAAAGGGGTCAATTAAATTCACATTTACATATTCATACCCAGGAAAAGCCCCATGTTTGGAAATATGCACAAGGCTTTCTCAAAGGGGCTTCTTAAATACATTACATTATCCCAAAAACCCATGTTTGGAAATAAAAACTTTCTCAAAAGGGTATAAGACATTTACGTATTCTACCCAGAAAAAGCCCATGTTTGGAAATATGCAACAAACTTCCTCAATGGTCATTTAAAGTCACATTTACGTATTCATACCCAGGAAAAGCCTTATGTTTGTGAAATATGCAACAAGGCTTTTCTCAAAGGGGTCAATTAAATTCACATTTACATATTCATACCCAGGAAAAGCACCATGTTTGTAAAATATGCAACAAGGCTTTCTCTCAAAGTAGTACTTTAAATTCACATCTACGTATTCATACCCAGGAAAAGGCCCATGTTTGCGAAATATGCAACAAGGCTTTCTCTCGAAGTGGTCATTTAAATTCACATTTGCGTATTCATACCCAGGAAAAGCCTCATATTTGTGAAATATGCAGCAAAGCTTTCTCACGAAAATGGACTTTAAAAAAACATTTACGTATTCATACCAAGGGAAATCCCCATGTTAAATATGCAACAAGGCTTTCTTAGAATAGTACTTTGAAAAGACATTTACACATTCATACCAAGAAAAGCCTCATGTTTATGAAATATGCAACGAGGCTTTCTCACAAAGTGATATTTTAAAACAGGGGTACTCTTTTCTGCTGGGCCGCATACATATATCAGCTATTTCACGCGTGTTGCATACATAAGTTAGTTATTTCACTATGCCAGAACATGAGGATAAATGGGAAAGGGGGGGAGGAATGCTTTAAGACCATGATAACATAGAAAATGTAAAACATAAAAATTGATCAAAATATTAAATTTTTTTTTGTTACGAAATTTTTCTAAATTGTGGTATCATTTAAGAATCATCTTTCACAATTTCTGCATCAGCAAAAGGTTTCTTATGATTACGAATAATATAACAAATTTCATAGGAAGCCTTTGTTACCTTCAATAGGGAGCCTTACTGTGATATTACCACTGACAAAAAAACTTTTTTGCTTTTGTAAAGATTATTCAAGAAAGCCTATTTATCACCTCTTGAAAGAGATCTTTGAGAAAAAGTGTCATTGAATGTGATTTCATTTTATTGGTATTTTTTAAATACAAAAATTTCGTGAAAAATTCAATTACTGAACCCCATGCTTCTTTTTCACTACAAAACAGTTAACTTCCCAATAGTCTGGAAACAATCTATTTTCTTCAAATATTTTTCACTTGTAAGATATGAAAGATAGTTAAAAATTGGTTCCACTCTTAAAATGGTTCTACTCCACTGTTGTCTATTATCACTAATCAGAAAAGTATATGTATATATCAATTCACACCCATACGGCAATGAAAGCAAAATTGATTTATTCGATTTTTTAACAAAGAATTTCCCACCAAATATTCATAAATAAATGAATTTCTCAGAGCAAAGGGCGTGACTGGGCCACTTAAAAAGGCCCGGTGAGCCACAGGTTGAGTATCGCTGCTTTAAAAGAACATTTGTCTTGTCATGATTTGCTATAGATTTGTGAATTACTATAGATAGGGTTGAAAGACCACCATTCTTGTAATCATACCCCATTATGCCGCCCAGCATATCCTTTGGATTTTATTGTCAGAAACAAAAAATATTGAATAATTATAATTAGCATTCATTAATAAAATAAGTTATTAAATAACAAATACTTGAATTACCATTATTTTGCATACTATATGCATAAGATGGTAGTAGAAGGGAGGGGAATCAAGGGCAATGAGGGAACCGGACCCTCTTCCCTTTTGTGCGTCACTGGATATGTCTATCTGATTGTTTTTAGAGATTGAGTTTCAATAATATGATTTTTTTTTCGAACAAAGTTTATAAATCTTTAATTTGTGAATTTTCCAAGTTGTTTTCCTACATAGATATTGCTGAAAATTATTACTTCCTCATTTAAAAATAAAAGTAACAAGTTTGTTAAAAAGCCAAGTGGTGCTGTATTTTTGATACATTTTTTTATGTAAATGCATTCCAGATTTAATATTTGAAAACTTTTTTTTGTTTATTTTGACATTTGTACTTTAGTATTGTATTTATTGTTGATGGCCTAACGATTTTTATGACATAAATGTATTAATTTTACAAATAGTAAAAAATTTTTTTTCTTTACTTGAAGAATTTTTATTTTGATACTAGCATTTATTGCATTCTTAAGGTAAATAATTAGAGAAAGTATTATTTTATAGTTTATTTGTTTGGATTGAACCGGGAAAAAAAGTAAAAATAGTATTTTCTCTCTCTTCCTTTTAGAAATGCATTTAAATTTGTTGAGCAAATTTCATAAATTTAAGTTTTCTGTATCATAAAACTGAATGGAAAAGGGGATCAAAAGAAAATTTCTCAAAATTTCGAGATCTAAAACATTTGTATACCAGATCTTCATTTTGTAATAAAATATATACCATTGAATAAAAAAAATTAATATTTTGAAAGTTTTTAATAAACTTATGTATAGTATAAATCAACAAATATAAATTACTGTAAATTTGTCAGATAAAATTTTTTCATATTTGATCCTAACTACTGTAGGAAAAGGCTGTTCACCTTCCAATTGACATTGTACAGATAGATTTTTTTATTTTGAACAAAATTTAGAAAAATTCTTTGAGATAAAAGTACTTCAAAATGTAATTTATTCCTAATGGAAATTCTGCCACTGACATATAGTATGCTTAGAAAAATATATATCTTAAGAGGTAAATAGTAAAAATCTCTGGATAATATATATTAGGATTAATATTCGAAGCCTCACACATCCTGATATTATTCATATGAAATAATAGTAAATCTACTTAAAATTTGGGATTATCTGAAAAATATAGAATTTTAAGTACTGGTAATGGTAGAACATGAAAAAAAAAAAATTGAAAGACTTCAAAAAATATCACTAGTATTATATATAAAACAATTATTCTCGAGAAGCATTACCTGAGAAAACATTCAGCTTTGATGTATTAAAACATGAATTCAACACTTTTTGAAAACAAATTATAAAAAAAAGAAAAAGGTTTAAGCAGCTTGATACACTCCCTCCCAAACATAATTATTTACGATATATTACCTTAGACAGCACACAAATGTTGTATAAAGTCGATCACATGACCCACGCTCAGTGGGTTATTCACTTTCTCTATATATAAATCTTCTGTGCGTGTGTATGTGACTAAATTCCTCCTAACCGGCTGGACCGATTTTATGAAATTTTTTTGTGGGTTCAAGTAGAATTCGAGAATGGTTTAGATTGACAATTAGTTAAAAAGATATTAATTAAAACATTCAATTCAATAGTCACCTGCAGGGGGAAGCTACCCCGTATCAATGGTACGGACCCCCCAACATGTGTAATTACAGTTCAACTAACAGGGTTCTCGTATTAAAAAGAGCCCCAAGAATTTTGATACGGGGCCTTCAGAACTGGTACGCCAGAAACCAATGCATTGTTTAACAACGTTATTGTTATAAAATGACGTAATTTGGCGTCAAAAATCGATTTCAACCAAACTGGTCAAACCGGGTTTTTTATTGTTACGAAAATGCAGAGGTGTTTTAGCGTTTTTAATTAATCTTTTCAAATAATCTTTATACATATGTAATTCTTCTGTGCGGGGTATGTGACTGACTCCTCCTAAACGTGGACCGATTTTGATGACCTTTTGGGGGGTTCAAGTGAATTCGAGAATGATTTAGTTTCACAATTCGGTCCAGTATCAAAATTAGTTAAAAATATATTAATTAAAAACCTTAAAACGCATAGTTGTTTTACCCCTGTGTGCTGTTTATTCTGCTAATGCGCGGCAAGGGAAAAAAGGAAGAAGAGGGGAGGATATTTTTCCCGTTTTGAAAATTGCAAACTAATTTTTCTATCAAAATCAGACAAAAAATAATTACAGTATCGGAAAGATTATTCATTTCGCCACGATACGGCATATATCTTTATATATGTAATTCTTCTGTGTTTGTGACTGAACTCCTAAACGGCTGGACCGATTTGGGTGATATTTTCGGTGGATTCGAGAAGGATTTAGATTCACAATTCGGTCCCGGTGTCGCAATTAGTTTAAAATTCCAAAATTATGTAAGGGCACGCGATTGTTCATAAAAAATCGTGTTTCAATATTCTTGAGGCCACTATTTTGAGCGGAGAACTTCAAGGTGATGTTGTATCTTCCAATGATTCTTTCACACTCCGTACCCATTCAAATGTTTGCAATTTGCTGTGACCATTAATAAGTCACAAGGTCAAACAATGACAGTTTGTGGCCAGATTTAGAAAAAACCCTTGCTTTTCGCACGGCCAATTATATTTGCATGTCCAAAGGGTTTTGGGAAACCATCGCATTTGTTTGTTTATACCTCAAGAATTAACCCAAAACATTGTACATTCAATGGCATTACGATAAATTTATTTTTGTGCATTAAAAATATACCTGTTAAGAAAATATGTCGAGTTTTATCTTTTTATCCTTTAATCAAAACAAGTTTAAATTTCTATTCAGAATAGGTTTATATATTTAACTTAGTTCATATTAAATACATACTACATGCAATCGGTAGGTCGAATTGTGGTAACTGTACATATGATGATGTCGGTGTTGTAATAACTTTATAAAAATTTCATCAAAACGGTCCAAATTGTTACAACTTATCAAAAAAGTTTGTAGTTTTCGGATTTAAGACTTTTTGTACAGGATAACGTCTGTCAGGACCGCTAGTTACATTATAAAAAGCAGAATTAAATAGTGATTGCCACTTTCTGAAGAAAGTTTCATAAAACTGCTTTAAAGGTATTTAGTAGTGAAAGGTGTAGTAGTAGTTAGTACCCACCTCGAAATAATATGCAGGATTGTTTGAGTGTGATCATTGAAAAGAAACCTTCTAGACTCCTTTATTCATCAAGTTGTGTGCGATGTTGGGACTCAAAATCGAGCCTATTTGTTCCATAAACCTTGTTTGGTTTCTGAGTAAAAAAATAAATAAAAGAATGATTCAGAAAAGGTTGAAACATTCTTCACATTTATATAATATATTAGAAATTGAAAAACAGACTTCAAATCATCTCCCGGTCGAAAAGAATACAGTCACGAAATCTCATTTGAATTGAAATAATCAAATAATATAGAAAATGATGAATAGCCTTATTATTTTTTTGTAAATGAATTCTTTAAAATATTTATAACGTAGGAAAAGATTTTGCACTTGATGTAACTTTTAAAAGGAGCGTCGTGTTTCGAAAGCAGAAAAACCACACAATAACGGACAGTCTTTATAATAAATCGAGAATATTATTTGAACTGCCCATTAATAAGAATAATTTGATATGAAGAAATGAGTTACGTTAATGAATAACTTTTTAAAAGTTGAGATATAAGTAAAAAAAT